>JAQFVV010000936.1:0-156279 GCA_028023455.1 Epiperipatus broadwayi | reverse complement strand
CGCATACTAGCAAATAAAGGGACACATCAAGTAATTTTATTTGTATTGGATTTACTGTGAATTTGTTGAAAAATTGACCTCTTATTAGGATTACAGCAAAGGTAAGAGACTTTCTTAAATATTCAGAAGATTAAAGGCATTAAAAAAGGGAAATTAGATTATTAGAACTTCATTTCCATTGTGAAACGTTTTGATAAACAGTTCAAAATGGATTCTGGGGAGAAGCCTCAGTCTAAACAGAGCAGAAAGAAAATGAGCTGTAACACTCAGAATTCAAACAGTAAAATTAAAGAAAACCTTAAAAAACATGTTAAAGTAACACAAAATAGTATCAACAATGATTATATACCCCAGAAATCTATGCTAAATACAATGACAAAAAATTCTGATAAAAAGAGTAAAATTGAGAATGAAACCAAAAATAATGTTATAACAAAAACACCAGATTCTTATAAAAATATCACAGAAAAATTAATAGAAACTCAAAACAAAGTTAGGATACCAATTATTGATCAACATTTGCTCAATACTCAAAAATCTCAGAAGGCAAAAGTCAAAAATAAGCCCACAGTAATAAATGCAAAATTGGAACTGGTTGGAACTAAAAATTTCACAAAAATAGACACCCCAGATGGCACTGTACTGGAAGTGTCTGGATCTCACAATAAAGAAGGCCAATTTCAGGAGAAAAACACTGGAATCAGAATCCCAAGTGACAAACATGATACAACAGTGGAAAAAATTGATCCTCAAGAGGTTTTGATGCCTAAAAAAATATTACAAAGGGGAAGGAATCTACTTAAAAATAATATGAATGATTGGGAAATTTGGCAGAACAGTAGAAATACTCCACATTCTCAGCCTTTTTCTACCATACCTCAAAAGCAGGAAATGCAAAAAAGAACACAATTTTCTTGGCTTAATAGTAATGCAAATATTCAAAATGTCTATAAATCTAATACTTCTATGACTACTAAAATCATGTCATATGCAGATAAGTTAAAATCTAGTGCAAGTGCTCTCAACTCAAATAATACCATAACCCATGCTATGGCAGCTGGAAAGGGAGAGAGCACAATGAAAAACCCAACTCCAAAAGATGAAATGTCAGGAAGATTTCTTATTGATTTTGATGAGGAGGAAAATATGATGACCAGTGAGTTCAATGTGCACAACACTGAATTAAAAGATGCCTCAATAGACATTGATAGTTATGAAGCAGTGAGCACTGAATTCAATGACAGGCTACCTCTGACTCTGTATAATTCATTTCAAAACTATAATAATGATCATACTCTGAGTTTGACGACGACAAATAATAACTGCAATCTCTTCCAATTTCCAACTGATCAATTATTCTCACTAATAAAAGAAAACCAGCTAGCTGATGCAATTAAAAGGGTGTATCACCACCCTAACAGAAGATACTTTGTGGTGGAATTCCAGAATATAATTCAGAAAGAGATTTTCAGGCGAGAGCACAATTTTCTCAATGGAAGGTATCTTGTCAAAATAGATATGGCTAGGCCAAGAGTAGCGCATGGGATAGTAAGGAATTGTTATATGAACTTCACCAGTGGAAACCTGCAGAAACCCTTGGCCAAATTTGGAAACATCACTGCCTTCAAATACTTGGGCGAAAGAAGAGTAGGACTAGAGCTGCCATCAAACACTGCGGCTTTTACTATCAAACTTGTGAATGGAGTGTCTTTACTTGATTTACCCTCAATTCTGGAGGAGCCCAACTGCACCTTATATCTATCCTTTCGCGGGGTGAAACCACAGTGTTTTATATGTCAGGAGAGATCACATCTAGTAAAAGCCTGCCCAAAGAAAATATGTCAAAGGTGTCAGGGCAGGAATAGTAGAGCCCACCGGTGTGTGAATTCCTCCTATAGCTTGAAGCACACAGCCTCTTCCTATGGTGATGAAGCTGTGCAGACATATTATAATTGGTCTAATGATCTAGCTGAAAAACAAAAGCCGCAAACAGAACCCAGTGGTACCATAATTGATGCAATTGAAAAGAAGCTGACACCAGAAAATCTCATGTTGGCTGATTACAGCCCTAGCAAAACAATGCTCAAGCTAGGGGCAGACACTTTACCCCAAGAGAACAAGTGTCTCATAAATGAAATATCAGATATAACCACTGTCAGTAGTCAAAGTAAAGCTACAGCACCTAGTCCTGTAGACCATCCTATGAATCACACAGGCAAGAGGAAAACACAGGACTCCTCTGGCTCTCAAGGTGAAGAGTCTGTAAATTTGTGGTCTGATTCTGACATTGAAGAAGCAATAGCTCGGCCAGTGAGTGGTAGATCCAGGAGTCCAAGGAAAAAGTATGATAAAAAGAGATCTAGAATGGCAGACACAGACAAAAAATTACGACAGGAAGAGCTGCAGCAGCCACACCCTTGTAATATCCAGATTGGAGGACCAGTCAAGGACCAGCAAAACTCACAAGTTACCTCAGAGGACTTGAGACAGGTGATGTCCTGCAATTTGATGGACCCTCCTCAGTGCAGAAGCTCACTAGAACCTCAGGTACAAATTAAATCGCAAAAAGATTGATGCGCGGATTAGGAGACTAGCCAAAACATCAACATCATGCAACTTAACATCGGTGGTGTGAATGTCAGAGGATTAAACTCCTTGGATAGAGCATATGCTCTGCAAAGATGGTTCAAGAATAGTCAGATGCATATAGTATGCCTGAGTGAAACAAAGCTTCATTTGAATACCAACAGTAAAATAATACAAATCCTCGATCAGTTTGGGGTCTTTCAGTTCTATCAATCAAACACAGCCACCTCGGGTGTTGCCATTCTCATTAATAAACAACTGAACATAGAAAGAAGCAGAACTCTATACCTCAACAATGATTTAATTATAATAGAAATCACAATCTCTGGAATGTCATTAATTCTAATGTATGTCTACATGCAGAAGGACACCAGGCAGATCGACTTCACAATAGGCAGGATCAACTCTATTCTTGCATCAGCAGTGCCACCTGTCATTTTGTTTGGGGACTTCAACATGGCCTATCAACAGTTTAATCAAAAATATTTGCATAAACTCAACAGAGTGCTGTTGTGTGGGGAGGGGTGTTTTCCCACCAATGCATACTCATTTTACACACGGCAGCACAAAACCCTAATTGATTTACTTTATTATAGTCCAGAACTTTACCATGAGCTACATGCCTCATTGCAAATTGTTCCATTCTCTGATCATCTGGCCATGTTGATTTCCCTTCAACTGGATCCCATATCACTAACCCCCTCATGCCAAATCAAAACAATAAGAATGCTTAACAAGGCCAGCACACCTGAATGGATCTTCTCGGAAGCTTATATCCTCTTCCACAAGATCCAGATTCTCTCATTGTCACCTCTTGAGGCGTTTTCAGTCTTTGTAGGGGTACTTAGTTCCCTGATAAACAATTTCACCCGAAAAACCAAAGGCCCAAACAGGCTGCTTGGGGAGCTGGATTTCATTGGCAAGAGAGTCAGTGAATTATCATCAATTGATGCTGGAATTGGGGAGATCATGTTGTTAAAGAAACAGTACAGGGAGAAACAGAGGGTGCTTGCACAATATGTTGCGACAAAAAGGGCAAAGATCTATTTGGCAACACAACAAAATTGGACGCGGAGCTACCTGAGATGGGCTATTGGTGCTTCAAAAAGACCTACCCCATCATTAATCAACATAGACACCCATAACTACTCTGGGGCTGCAATGCTAGATAAGATCCATGAGCACTTCAAGAGAAAACTCCAAAGTCAAAAGTTTGACATCAGTAACATCTGGAATGATAAACAAGAAGTTGGTGAACACAATATAACAGAGGAACAAATCATCCAGAAGCTTCAATCCTATCCTGAACATGTGCATCCTGGTTTACATGGCATTCCCCGATTTGTATTGTTGCACCTTGGCCATTTCACAGCTCCGATAGTACGGAGAGTAGTTGATATGCTGGCCGGGGACTTTCAAAGTGTTCCTGACCTGTATCCAATTGCTCTTGTACCATACATGAAAAAATTCACCAATCCATCCAGTTTATCTAACATTAGACCTATCTCAATGTCCCCACTAATCATCAAATCAATTGAATCATTGGTTATAGGATAGGATCCAGCAGCAGTTACTTACCAGGATCTCTGTACACCAGTTTGCACGCAAAGGCACATCCACCATTGAGGCAGTGCAGCGCTTCATGCTGCTGGTGGAGCATGTAAGATCACATCGAAAATCAGGGCCCATTGCTGTTCAAATAGACTTTGCAGCTGCCTTTGACTCCGTGATGCCAGCAAAACTACTATCCATATTAAGGCACTATGGAGTACCTATTGTCTATGTTAAAATCATTGCTAACTTGTTGCTAAACAGGTCAATTCACACATCACTTGATGGCTCCCTGGCACCTGGTTTCAGACCACATCTATCAATCCCCCAGGGGTCCCCACTAAGCACCCTTTGTTTCATTACCTACCTGAATCCCCTACTAGAAGATGTGGAAAAAGAACTACCAGGAGTCTTTGTGCCAGCACTAAAGGAGGAACTCCACCACATTTCATATGTGGATGATGTTACCATTTTCCTCCCTTCTGAGAAATACCTGCCAAGGTTATACCAACTGCTGGACAGATATGCGAGAAAATTCAATCTGGCTGTCAACCCAGACAAATCTGTTGTCTGGAAAATCAGTAGGGGTGTTACAGTACCATCAAGATATACAGGAAATCCACAGAAATTCCTTGGGTTCCCAATTGCCCTCTCCAAAACAGCGATGAGGAGGGCCATCCAGCAGGATCTTTTGGACAAAACCAAGAAGGTAACAAACTCTCTCTCAATGATCTCCCTCTCACTCCCAGGCAAGGTGGCATTGTTAAATATGATGGTGTTTCCACGTATAAACTACTACCTGCCCATCTTCAAACCGACCAAGGGTTTTCAGGATGCTATAAATTCAGCCTGCACCAAGATGATGTGGAAGAGAAAAACTGTATGCATCAGTCTGGCCAAGGTGCAGAGACCACGTGACCTGAATGGACTTGGTCTCCATGCCGTCAAGGTGTTTTTTGTTCAAAGAGCTCTTTCAGTGCTCAGGAAAATCCACAATAAAAAAGAAAAGGATCAGAGTGAAGACACTGTGGAGCCCACAGATACACCACCACCCATACACAGTAAATGGGTCAAAGAACTGCAAGAACAACTGGGGACTCTATTTTCAGTTTCCGAGCAATTAGAGAAAGCTAAGCAAACATATTGGGAAGTATACAAAATCCTTTTCCCAAATCAAAACCCATTGTCTACCTGATTAAGACTGTCTGTAAAACAAATGCTTAAGAAGTCCAGATACTGGTGCATAGGACCAAAGCTGGTCGATTTTATAATCAAGTTTAACTTGTCCTCCTTGCCCACCAGTCAATTTTTGGTGATGCAAAGAGGATTTCGTCAATTAAACCCCATGTGTAAACTCTGTAATATGCATGAAGAAACACTGGAGCACATCTTCTATGCCTGCTCATACCTGAGTTGCATTAGAAATAAAATTATTGCAAACATTTCCTCTGGCTGTGGCAATGTCCTGTCAATTGATCGGGCAATTAAAGAAGGAAATTATGCAACTATCAGGCTAGCGGCATGCCTACTACATGCCTTATGGATCACCAGGTGCCAGCATATCTTCAGACAAGGACATAGTGATCCTTGGATAACTTTTAAAACAATAATAATGGGCATGAAAAACAGAGATAGACTCCTTGTGCCAGAGCGTCTCTTTGTAGACACATGGGCACAGATTATTATTTGTGATGATAAGACGACATCTCAGACAACTGCAGTAAATATTATGACAATACCACACAAATTGGTTGCAAAACTTTGAACTAATATATGAAACTATTATAATTATCAAATGTAGCTACCTGACACTAAATTTCTTCTTAATAAAAAAAAAAAAAAACTAGCAATGATTAAAACAATTATCACCCAATGATTGTTTGAAATAATAAAATTTGCAGGAGATACAGTAATAATTATGAATCAGTAATTAAATAGGTTGAATTTACGCCATAAAGAAGCTGCTGTTAATAAGACAACTGGAGTTTGTCTTCATATATGTTACTTGAACCTCATGAGTAGATTCATGTTTATTCATAATCACTGTGATTAAATTCTTCCCAACTAGAATTTAACAATTCTTGATCAATTATGTACTTGTGTGCAAACTCAAATCATAAACTATATAACTAATCATTATCAGATTTATGCATATATTGATAGAATTGAAAAACTAAATAATGCTACTTGTAATATATATATATATATATATATATATATATATATATATATATATATATATATATATATATATATATATATATATATATATATATATATATATATATATATTTGTTGGAAGACACAACAAAAAAAGTTATTTGCAACAATAATAAACTAATTGCTTAATTAATTGTTTTTTTTTTTTTTCTAAATGTTTAAATAAGAATTTAAATGTATTTTCATCACTTAAAGATTTCATTTTTAAATTTATAATTCATATTAACTCTAATGTTATTAATAATATTTTGGCATATTTTAATTCATTCTTCATTTTATACATTATTTAAATTTATGCTAGTGCTTTTTTAATTGGATTTCTTTTTTTTTAAGTGTCCTTATTAGGATCTAGTAGAATTATATTAAGGAATTGCAATTTAAAATATTTTTTAATTATACATTTTTTTTGTTCTTTCATATTGTTTATAGAATATTACTTTTCAAGAAAAAAATGATAAATATTTTTTTACAATTTTTCATTTGTCTATGAATAATTCTCTAATAAACACAGAGCACTCGTGATTTCAGTAGGTTCAATACTAGAATCTGAATCACTTTTTTCATTATGTATATCATCAGCATCTTTATTCTTTAAAATGTAAAATATTTTATGTCCAATATTAGGACAAGTTTCCAAAGACAGACATCAACATTTTTGCGTAACCTAAAGTTTTTCATTCATAACACCTGCAATGTTTTTTTTTTTTTCCAGTGTAAGAGTAATAGAATTTAATTTTATATTAAGTAATTCCAAAGTTTCATCAGATGCACGACATTCATTAATTAGTATTAATCTGAGAGATTAATTTTTACAGTAAATTTAAATACCATTTCTTTCATATTATCTTGCCTTAGATGTCTGAACTGATTTAGCATTTGCTTCTCTGATTGTTGTCAGTCAAGATAATAATTTATATAAAATCTTGGACATACAGTAAAAACAACCATTTTATTGTGAAAAGTTGCTTAGGGCTAGAGGGCAGCATAATATTAAAAGCAATTCGATTTTATTACTTCAACTGATATATATTGTAACAGTAGCTAGGTTCAAACCCTGTTATTAAGGAGTTACATAATATTTCCCAATGGCCTAGATAAGTGTAAGGGTAATAAATTGGACTCAATGTGTGAGTATGTATATAAAGAATCATATAGATATTTCCAAGAGAGAGATAAAGTTCTAAAGTTTTATTTTTATTAAAAAATAAATAAAAAGAGAGAGAAAGATGTATATAGTTATAGTTGTTTATTTTATAATATATTCAGAAAAATATGTGTTAATAAATTGTGGGAATGCAGTTATACGCAAATATATGAATTTTTTTGTATACTTATTTCAAATGTATATTTTCCTTTAGTTCTATCGTACATAGTATTTTAATGAGAGTAACAAAAAACTTTGATATATCTACCTTGAAGCAATTTTGTGTCTTTTGTTCCATTATTTAGCCACTGTAAATTCCAGGAAACCTTAAATAAATGTATGGCTAAAAAAAAAACCTAAAAAAAAAAAATGTTAAAAGCATGCCTGAAAAATAGAGATCTCAATGCTGATAAACTATTTTGGAAAATAAAAAGAATTGAATTAATTAGTATGTGAAAAAGAAAAAAGAGAGCAAGAGTGTTTTTCGGACAGAAATGTTGTATTAATATATATATATATTTTTTTTGCTAAGTTTACTTGTGCAGCTATGCTAGCATTATAAAAAAAATGAAATATTAAAAGTACTTTAACCCTTTTCCCGCGTCCGACGAGGCTCCTCGTCGACATCTGAAATCACTCTAACTCAGCCCGTTTTCATACGAAAATATTCGTTAAATATGTATTGAATTCGTTTTTAAAAGTTCTGTACGATGGTGACATCTTCCGATTTATTTTAGAAGTAAAAAATAGAAAAAAAAAACGCATTTAAACCTAAACAAAGAAGGAACATTATTTGTGATTGGTTCTTAGCATGCTCTCAGCCGAAAAAGACATTCTGATTGGCTGGAAAGAACAAAGAAACTGCCTGATCAAAGAAAATAAAGAAAAACGCTGAGATTTTCATTTCGAATACGATTTAAATTATTATTAAATAATATTTATGGAAATTAAACATAATTTTCAGAGAGAATAATAAAAAAACAAAATTATTTTCGAAAAATATTGAAGATTTTAGTACAAATATTGAAGTTGTAATAAAAAGAAATATTTACTTTTCTATAACGTAAAAGTCGATCTTTTTGTTTACATTATAACTTTTATGTTGCCGATATTGAATATCTTAGAATAAATAAATAGCAATTTATTTTTGAAAGAACTTTCGTTGTCTTCACAACCTGAAAAATTAATTATATACTTTTTATAAACGTATCTGAGTTGAATTTAATATTATAGGCGAATATGTTTTAACAATAGGCTTTGTCTTCAGTTTGTGAGTTGGCCAATTAAAAGATTTGATTTTTATCTGATACAACCAATGATAAAATTAGCGGTTAAAAGGTTAATCAACCATCTCAAGAAGATAATGGATTTAAGAATATCAACATATACAATTGCTACAATTGTAATGCTGGAGTAGAACAAATATGTTTAATGTAATCACCCTAAGCTTCAAATATATATTGATGTTTCTGTTCAATGCCTGCCTGTCCAAGAACCTGAAGGACTCTACCAATATGCTGCTAAAATAATCCAGGAAGGAATGAGTCTTGAACTGTATACACTAAGAAAGCTTCCAATAAGGCATCATTATTTTTCTAAATCCAAGAAATACCATAAAATGGATGGTCATACAGGTCTTTTGTCATTAACATTATTTTTTTCCATTTGTCAACAATAAAGAATTCATAGATTTTGTTTGGATCATTAAACAAGCTTATGTGGAAAAAAACTTATACCTAATCAAAATAAAATTCCAGGTATTCCAAAGTAAATATGACTATTTTTTATTGTCTTAAGTGAACTGAAAATTGCCTATCATTACTCTTTAAAGATTTAATCATTATGTAAAACTATAATTTAATTTGTAACCTATAAATGCATTATTACACATGCTGTTTAATTATATGTGCTTTTCTATTTAACTAAATTCATTTTTTTCTTTTTGTGTTTTCATTTGATATGTAAATTATATATTTTTTTCTCTTTTCTCAATATTTAATTAGACGGAATAGTAATAAAATTGTATACTTACTTTAAAACAAATTATTTGTCTGTCATTAATGAACATATTTAGCACATATATTGGCCTAGTTCCCTTCCTGGCAGTATATCTCTCAGAATGAATTGAGTATGCTTTTCCGAGTAAGCAATTATATTAAATGTACTTTTAAACTCCAAATCATAAATTTGATAAGGAAATAGATTGTATATTGAGGTAGTAAATGTTTAGAAGTAGGTAGTTCAACATAGCTACTTTTAAATGGCAAGCAATCTAATTTGAAAAGCATAGAAATCACAGAAAGATCATTCCAAATACGCAAATTTATCCATTTACCTCCATTCAGTCTTATAGATATTGTTACCTCCCAGCCATGGGATTTGAGCTAGCTAGGAAATCCAGGCACCTAATTAGCGATAGTTGTAAGATTACTTAGATAGAAAAAGTATAATTCTTACAGTGCTAGTGAGATTGGTGCTTGGGATCAGATTAACTGACACTCATAAATATCCTTTTTCCAAAGAAATTGTTGTTCATCTTGTTAATGAGATAATGGCCACTAGGTAGACTTTTTTTTGGATTTTTTTGTTAACTTATATCCTTATATACAATTTGTAGATTTTATTTTTTAAGATTTCATTAAGAAAGTGGATTCAGATTTGAACCAATATGGTAGATAGTATTCAAATTCTATCAGCAGATGTTATGGAGATTAGACAGCCATAGTTTTGCATTTTCTATCATACATGGTCAACAGATCCAATTTTTCTTTAGATATTTATACAAACAACAACATTGATACTGGGGTTGCCTGTTTATATATATATATATATATACATATATATATATATATATATATATATATATATATATATATATATATATATATATATATATATATATATATATATATATATATATATATCAGATGAGCAGGTCAAGTTTATTAGGAAAATTTATAGTGGTTTGTGTCATATTGCTTTTTTCTCTACAAATAACATAAATAGATTACTTAATAACTCTAAAATTTAAAATTCTATTATATATAGATTGATATGTGGATGTGGCATACAATACATCGGTGAATCTAAGTGTACATTTGAGAAGGGAATAAAAGAGCATATGCTTCAAAAAGAGAAACAATCTGGAATAGATGTAAATAAACCTTCATCACCTGTTGTATTTGATCGTAATAAATCTTGTCAAGATGGATTTAAATTTGAATATAAAAATATAAAAATTATTCAAATTGAACGTTGTCATAATAAACATAAAATAAATGAGGCTATATTGATTTCAAGAAATCATCAAATGTTAATGAATCACCAGTCATCAAATGTTAAGATAACAGAATTGTGGGAAATATGAATTGAACTATGGGTATTGTTAAAGGTTGTCTCATTTTGATTATTCAGTGTTATAGAGTTGATAAAGACTACAAAATGTATAGTCAAAAGTACTTCTAAAATAATATAATTTATGTAAATTGTACTGTATTTTGATATATATATATATATAAAAAATACATATTTTGCGGGTTCATCCGTGTTAAAAACTTTTAATATCAATATACTGACGTTTCGACTTGGTCACACAAGCTATCCACACATCTGAAAGAAGACATAAATCATATTAATAGTGTTTTATTAGCAAATAGTTATAATTACAAATTTATAAAAAAAGCCTTATTTCAAGCCCAAAATAGACAAAATAGGAAACAAAAAGATGATAAGTCAGCTATTAGGATTTGTGTTCCATATGTAAAAGGAACTACAGACAGTATCGGACGTATATTAAAACGCTATAATATAGATACAGCATTTTCTGCTCATCAAAAGATCAGCAATATAATAACCAAGCCTAAGGATTCAATCCCTCTTGAATCTCATGAGATCGGAAGATCTCATGTAAAAATTGTAAAGCTTCTTACATAGGTATGAGTAATCGTCGCATCAGTGTTAGGAGAGATGAGCATGCTAATGCAGTTAAACAACACTCATCATCATCAGCACTCTCACTCCATACTATAGATTCAGGTCATAAAATAGATTTTTCTAGTACCAGGATCATATCCAGATGTGATAATCTCTACCAATGCAAAATCAGAGAAGCCATTGAGATACTTAAAAGGCCAGATTGTATCAATAAGCGAGATGATACGTGCAAACTTCCTCCTATTTGGAAAGATTTCTTTAAAAAACATTCTTAAATTTAACATTTTTGCTATTGGTGGGATTTTTAATGTTTTATTCAAACCAGTGATTGTAGCTCCTCTACAACCGTCTTTCTACCTTTTTATAACTCTGTGGATGGCTTGTGTGACCAAGTCGAAACTCAGTATATTGATATTAAAAGTTTTTAACATGGATGAACCCGCAAAATATGTATTTTATATATTTAACCCGTGCAAATCTTCGTTTTAACATATATATATATATATATATATATATATATATATATATATATATATATATATAAACACATCTGAATATTCTTTTGTTTTATTTTTTAATAGATTTATCAAATAGATATGGAATATTTATTGTACCGGTCAGTTCGCATACTCACTAAACTTTATCTAGAATCTCAAAACAAGTACCTTGAGTGCAATCATGTGTGAGATACATATGTCAGGAACACACATGAACTCTGCCCTGTATGCCCAGATTTCACATTCAATTACTTGTGAGCAGCAACTCTGATGATACTAGAATATTTAATTTATTGCCAGCTTACATCACACATCAGAGAAACAAAGAGACTCAGGCAAAATCATGACAGGTGTGTATATACCTTGCTATAGACAAGCACATATGCTCAACCTTAGTGGGATCTTATAACTCTATAAATCAAAATATTAATACTTTTATAACTAATTTAAAATGTAACTAAGTGAATTAAATAAGTAACTAGCAATGATCAGAGATGTTTGATTTTAAGATTTTATTTAATAATGAACATAAATTGAAATAAGACATTTGTACATTTGAATTATATTAAATAATGATTAGCCTCATGTTACCATAAGTTATATTGTGTTTACTCACATGTTAAAATATATATTTACAGGTAAGTTGATATTATTAGTACTTTTGATGTGGCATTATGATATTTCAATACTGGATCAAGTGCAATTATATAGTGTACAATATGATGGCTTGACCACATTATGGAAAAGAAACACAACCTTGACTAATCCAGAAGTAACATAATTGTTGATTAACTGACTGACCAAGTTATCACAAGTTATTATGAATGAGAATATGTTTAATAAAGATTTATTTACTTTATTTGCTTGATTAACATATGTGGGAGTATTTCTATAAATTATTATATTTAGAGTCATTAAGTGGCATATTAATAGAAAATTACTTAATTTACAAAATATGTTTAGTTAGACTGTAATATCAAATATATAGATATTATAGAGTTAAACTTTTTAAAAAAGGTGGAATATAACATAATGAAGTCTTTTATTTACATTTCTTTGATAAAATTCCACATATGTTAATATAATAGAAAATTAAGTCTAAGGTGTGCCTTACAAATACTATACATATATGCTTAAATGGGCGAGGATAAAGAAAGATAAAAAATAATATGTTTAATTAATATATTTGTTTTTAATGAATATTGTGCTAGTAAAAAGATTCACATTTGCATAATTCATAAAGTATTCAAAGGTGGAACTTTTGGTTTCCCACATCTGTTGTTGATGCAAAAAGTATATTGATAAATAAAAAAAAAAAACATTTAAAAATCTTCTTTTAACCTAGCAAGCATTTATAATTTTAAAAGTAAAAAAATAAATTAATTAACCAATTGGCATTCTCCTCTAATGATGATGAGCTAACTTAGAAATAACTATGTTGGCAAAGATGGGTTTATTGAAATATCATTTAAAATATACATGTTAGATAAAGTATTAAGAAAATAATTGCTGCATCAACTTAAAAGTGAAATAAATTATGAGGCTAATGAAAATAGTTATGGAGAAATAGAGATTCACTTATGTTAAAGGATTACATGTTTGAGATTTATCAAAGTAATTATAGGATGGGTTAGAGAATGTACAAGTTGTTACTATTAAATTCTTAAACATTTAAGAATTAATTAAAATAAAAGTTAAAAGTTCATAAATAGCAGCACTTCAACATCATTACCTCTTGGAAGCAGGTAGAGGATCTCCATGTTAGTTTTTACAGCATAGCATGAGGTTCATTGATGTTTAATGGTATAGCAGCAGGCTGGTGGGAGCTGTATTAGGTATGGCTGGGAGAAGATGCATTTTTCTCTTTCTACTCAATCATGGTCATGTTGAAATTTTGAGTGATATGGATTCATTAGGCTGATGCTTTACAAATTTAAGACTCTTCCTTGATGACTGAAATCGGGCTCTATTTATACCATGTTTGTTTATCTCAAGAATGCTTTTAAGCTCCAATACCTCACGCTATAAAATACTGCTACAAATCAACTTTTAATAAGGAATTTTCTTTTTGTTATTAAGATAGTATAAAACAATGCAATCAGGTTGGTATGTTTCTGAAATGATTGTTCTACACCTATTTCTAGCTCAGATATAGATTGTACTATAGATTTTACTAATGATAAATTTCATTAAGGAAATTGATTTGATTTTTCATAGGATTATTTTCTATTGTCTTGAACGACTCGTAGAAGTTGAAAGTGCTCAGCAATAGTTATTTTATTTATTTAATAATTAATAAAGCAAGTCATATATAACATGACATTACTTTTATGAGCTTGTAATTACAAAAATGCACATAGAGAGCGTACCAATAGCTCTAACAAGCTCGTAAATTAACAAGTGCGGTTATGAGAAATATTTAAAATCTCTATCCAGAACACTCTTATCTCCAGACCATGGTTTCGGGCTTATGGCCCACGTCAGTGGAGAGCTAGAATATTCGGACACTAGACCTAAAATATCAACTCAAAAAACCAGCACTTATTTCAAACGTATATTTAAGAAGAAACTCTGAATTTTTCGGACATGAAAATGTCTTTAAATCCATCTATCTAACTTAAATAGCTATATGGGACTGAAGTATATTCAGATCTACCATATTCTAATAGGCTCAGCATAGCCAAAGCCTTAAAGGTAAAATTATAATAATTAATAAAGCAAGTCATATATAACATGACATTACTTTTATGAGCTTGTAATTACAAAAATGCACATAGAGAGCGTACCAATAGCTCTAACAAGCTCGTAAATTAACAAGTGCGGTTATGAGAAATATTTAAAATCTCTATCCAGAACACTCTTATCTCCAGACCATGGTTTCGGGCTTATGGCCCACGTCAGTGGAGAGCTAGAATATTCGGACACTAGACCTAAAATATCAACTCAAAAAACCAGCACTTATTTCAAACGTATATTTAAGAAGAAACTCTGAATTTTTCGGACATGAAAATGTCTTTAAATCCAAGAGCTAACGTAAATAGCTCTATGGTACTTCGACGCTCTTCCGATCTACCATATTCTAATAGGCTCAGCATAGCCAAAGCCTTAAAGGTAAAATTATAATAATTAATAAAGCAAGTCATATATAACATGACATTACTTTTATGAGCTTGTAATTACAAAAATGCACATAGAGAGCGTACCAATAGCTCTAACAAGCTCGTAAATTAACAAGTGCGGTTATGAGAAATATTTAAAATCTCTATCCAGAACACTCTTATCTCCAGACCATGGTTTCGGGCTTATGGCCCACGTCAGTGGAGAGCTAGAATATTCGGACACTAGACCTAAAATATCAACTCAAAAAACCAGCACTTATTTCAAGCGTATATTTAAGAAGAAACTCTGAATTTTTCGGACATGAAAATGTCTTTAAATCCAGCTATCTAACTTAAATAGCTATATGGGACTGAAGTATATTCAGATCTACCATATTCTAATAGGCTCAGCATAGCCAAAGCCTTAAAGGTAAAATTATAATAATTAATAAAGCAAGTCATATATAACATGACATTACTTTTATGAGCTTGTAATTACAAAAATGCACATAGAGAGCGTACCAATAGCTCTAACAAGCTCAGTAAATTAACAAGTGCGGTTATGAGAAATATTTAAAATCTCTATCCAGAACACTCTTATCTCCAGACCATGGTTTCGGGCTTATGGCCCACGTCAGTGGAGAGCTAGAATATTCGGACACTAGACCTAAAATATCAACTCAAAAAACCAGCACTTATTTCAAACGTATATTTAAGAAGAAACTCTGAATTTTCGGACATGAAAATGTCTTTAAATCCAGCTATCTAACTTAAATAGCTATATGGGACTGAAGTATATTCAGATCTACCATATTCTAATAGGCTCAGCATAGCCAAAGCCTTAAAGGTAAAATTATAATAATTAATAAAGCAAGTCATATATAACATGACATTACTTTTATGAGCTTGTAATTACAAAAATGCACATAGAGAGCGTACCAATAGCTCTAACAAGCTCGTAAATTAACAAGTGCGGTTATGAGAAATATTTAAAATCTCTATCCAGAACACTCTTATCTCCAGACCATGGTTTCGGGCTTATGGCCCACGTCAGTGGAGAGCTAGAATATTCGGACACTAGACCTAAAATATCAACTCAAAAAACCAGCACTTATTTCAAACGTATATTTAAGAAGAAAATGGTACGCTCTCTATGTGCATTTTTGTAATTACAAGCTCATAAAAGTAATGTCATGTTATATATGACTTGCTTTATTAATTATTATAATTTTACCTTTAAGGCTTTGGCTATGCTGAGCCTATTAGAATATGGTAGATCTGAATATACTTCAGTCCCATATAGCTATTTAAGTTAGATAGCTGGATTTAAAGACATTTTCATGTCCGAAAAATTCAGAGTTTCTTCTTAAATATACGTTTGAAATAAGTGCTGGTTTTTTGAGTTGATATTTTAGGTCTAGTGTCGAATATTCTAGCTCTCCACTGGCGTGGGCCATAAGCCGAAACCATGGTCTGGAGATAAGAGTGTTCTGGATAGAGATTTTAAATATTTCTCATAACCGCACTTGTTAATTTCGAGCTTGTTAGAGCTATTAATGCGCTCTCTATGTGCATTTTTGTAATTACAAGCTCATAAAAGTAATGTCATGTTATATATGACTTGCTTTATTAATTATTATAATTTTACCTTTTAAGGCTTTGGCTATGCTGAGCCTATTAGAATATGGTAGATCTGAATATACTTCAGTCCCATATAGCTACTTAAGTTAGATAGCTGGATTTAAAGACATTTTCATGTCGAAAAATTCAGAGTTTCTTCTTAAATATACGTTTGAAATAAGTGCTGGTTTTTGAGTTGATATTTTAGGTCTGAGTGTCGAATATTCTAGCTCTCCACTGGCGTGGGCCATAAGCCCGAAACCATGGTCTGGAGATAAGAGTGTTCTGGATAGAGATTTTAAATATTTCTCATAACCGCACTTGTTAATTTACTGAGCTTGTTAGAAGCTATTGATGCACTCTCTATGTGCATTTTTGTAATTACAAGCTCATAAAAGTAATGTCATGTTATATATGACTTGCTTTATTAATTATTATAATTTTACCTTTAAGGCTTTGGCTATGCTGAGCCTATTAGAATATGGTAGATCTGAATATACTTCAGTCCCATATAACTATTTAAGTTAGATAGCTGGATTTAAAGACATTTTCATGTCCGAAAAATTCAGAGTTTCTTCTTAAATATACGTTTGAAATAAGTGCTGGTTTTTTGAGTTGATATTTTAGGTCTAGTGTCCGAATATTCTAGCTCTCCACTGACGTGGGCCATAAGCCCGAAACCATGGTCTGGAGATAAGAGTGTTCTGGATAGAGATTTTAAATATTTCTCATAACCGCACTTGTTAATTTACGAGCTTGTTAGAGCTATTGGTACGCTCTCTATGTGCATTTATTTATTTAAGATTTTTTTGTTTTACCAACTGACGAATTGCTATATCATAATTTAGAATTTATTAACCAATGGTTTAACTTGTATTTAGCTGTATCTGCATTCTTTATTAAATAAAAATGACACCAATAAATGCAGTTTTAATAATGTAAATGATTAAATCTTTTTTTTGCCATATTTTTTTCTTGAGGGGGAATTAAAACTTCTGTAGATAGAGCAGTATTAATTAGAAATTAGTTAAACAAAAAAATATATTATCAGATAATAATTTACTTTAACACACTTTGTTGTTGTATATGATCAAAGTTTGTTTTATGTGCAGACTAAAGTTTTTTTTTTATTATTATTATCTTAGCATGTGAGAAATCCCATTAGAGATGTTGATTAAAAGTTAACAAAGGAAATGACATTTTCAACCTATCTTTAGTAATTTTTGATTATATAAAGAGAATTATTAATTGCATAATGCTTAAAATAATGTTTTCTTTTTTTAATTCAAAGTAGTATAGATTTATGATGACAACATTTATCCTGGATAAAATTAACCTTAGCAAAAACATTAGAAAGATAAATTGTTTGAATATTTTTCATGAAATATACACATTTGGAAATGTAGCAATAATGTCCTTTGTTGCTGTAAGTAATCAAAATTCATTTTTAATTATCAAGCTTGGAATAAAATTGGTTTTTTTTTTTTTTGTCATTTATAATAAAAGTATATTTACTTTTAATGTAGTACAAATGTTAGAGCCAGCTTTGCAAGGATACTAGATGAAAATCAGACAAGTATAGTATGTATTTCTAATTATATTATGTTGTATTTTATTGTTGTACAATATACTATAAAGAACTGCATAATTGGAGCATACTATTTCATTACTGTATATAATTAATAAATTCTATACTGCAGTGTATTTTATTTCTTGATGTAAAAATTAACATTTTGTTTCATCCAGAATAACTTTGCTTTCATTAAATTCATATATTATATCATTATTTTTAAAAAAATAGCAAACTTTTTTAAAGGTAATTATTACAAATAGTCAAGTGTTAATTTAAATAGCAACTATACATTGTTGGCAATGACTATGGCAAATCCTTATGCAAATATTATTTATATGTAGAGGAGAATTGTATTTATAAATTGTATGCTAATATTTATCAGTCTATTCATATTTTCAAAAATAAATGCAAGCAAGTTATACAATCTTTAGTCTCCATAATTTCAATCAATAACATTGGACATTTTGTTGAATCACAACAATCTATAAAACTAACAATATGTCATATGATGTTCTTAGCATATTCTTAACATACGTTTATAGTCAGATCACTTCACTCTACTCCAGAGCAATTTTTTATAATCTTAAATATTAAATGACATATAGATGGCAGTGCTAATGCATTCAAATTCATAGAGAAGGCATATGATAGAGTAAATAAAAAGAGATTATGGCTAAGTTTAGCAAATTTGGGAATGGATGAAGTTTTAGTGGATATTATTAAGAAATTATATGAAAATAATTATTATGCATATCAATTAGAGGATATAGAATCAATTAAAGTTCAAAAATGAGGTGGGACTAAGGCAAGGATGCCTTATATCACCTATTTTGCTTTTGATGTATTTGAATAAATGGAAAAAGCAATAGATAGACTAGGAAGAGGGATAGAAATATCGTTAATAGATGACAAGGGAGTATATAGTTTCTAAGGTCTTTTTTGCAGATGATGTATTTTTGTGTGCAGAAAGAAGATATAGAAGCTATGCTGAGGACATGTAAAAGGGTGGTTAAAGAGATAGGGATTAAATTTAGTGAAGAAAAATCAAATATAATGATGGTTAATACTGGGGAAAGAGAAGATGTAATTTTTTTATTGGGGGATATATAAAGTTAAGTGTGGTGAATAGGTTATATTTATTTGGGAATCATCTTAAGTAATCAGAAAAATTGTTTGCATGAATGGGAGAAAAAATTGATAAAGAAATTAGCAGTGTTTTCATATAATAAATATGATGTAGCTAGAATTGTATGGAAGGGACTTGCAGTATCAGGGTTAACATATGGTAATGATGTGTTATGTGTTAGTAAAGAGGTATTAAATTACTTAGAAAAAGTACAAAGGGAAGTATGAAGACATACATTAGATGTAGGTGTGTGGACAGCAATTCAAGAAAAAATGGGATGGTCAAGTTTTTATATGAGAGATCCAAAAAGTAAAATAAAAATGTTTGGTAGGTTGCAGTTTATGGATAATAAAAAATAGACAAAATAGTATTTAATTGAATTATGAGTAAAAGGCAGGCAACAAGATGAGCAAAAAAGGTAATGTGATATGCAAACGATTTGGATAAAGAATTTATATCAGTATACTTGTACAAAAGGTGGGACGATTGTGTTAGGAGGATTGTTGAGTGTTATAGTGGTAATGAATAGGATAAAAGAATAGATGCATTAATAAAGAATAGGGAGTTGGAAAGATGGAAAACTAGTATGGAGAGTAAAAAGAGTTTAAATATATATAGTAGTAAACAGAACATTGGGTGTGAGTTAATTTATGATAATAGCAAGGAAAGTAGTTTATTGTTTAAGGCTTGAGTGGGATCTTTAGCAACAAGAGAATATACATGTAAATGGAAAAATATGGGTGATTTAGTCTCAAAATTGTGTAAGGAAGGCATAGAAAATATTAGAAATCTGTTAATTGAATGTAAATGCTTGAAATCAGAAAGAGTACAAATAATGAAGTTATGGAAGAATAAATATGAACAGAGTGATTATACAGAAAGTGAGTTATTAATTTTTATTTCTGGTTTGGGAAAAGATAAGAGGGATTTCGATATAATGGCCATAGAGTTGACATAGATTGGGTTGTGGAAATGGGACTGAGTAGGATAGAGAAGTTTATGGAAAAACTTAGAGTGGGTAATGGAAAGGAAAGGTAAAGTGGATAACAGGTTTCTCTGGGCATAGTTGTTGAGAAATGCCTGACTCCATTTAAGGAGAAGTCACAGTGCATCACATCACATCACAAAGAGTACTTTTTGTCATCTGTCTTCATCAATAAGGACTTAGAATTTAAATCTGAAATACAGTTGTGTATTTAATAGATACCTTTAACTCTTTTCTTATATCAAGATAAGTACAATTTTTAAAAAATGTAATATTATGAAACCAACTCAATTAATTTGCATATATATAATATATATATATATATATATATATATATATATATATAATATATATATATATATATATATATATATATATATATATATATATTAAATTAGTGATTAGTAATTACAGAAGTGGACAGTAAACAATTATAGAATAGTAAGAAACAAACTGCTCTTGAAATTTTAAAAGGCTTGCTTTTTTCTTTTTTTTCAATGCTATTATTTTTCAGTCTTAACATGCTCTCTATAATTTAGTACAGTGGTAGAATAATGTATTTGGAGCTCAATGTCCACGGATCATGATTCTGTTCTTTTACTTCCAGTATTTGAAGTTTTTATAAACTAGAGAATAATTACCATTTGATTGTTATTTATTTTTGCTCCAATATCAGATTGAATATTATGTATAATCGTAAAATATTTGTTCAATTGTAAATAAATTTTATTAAAACAATATACTAAAATTCTTATATGTTTAATATAATTTTAATTTATTCTTATAAAAACTTTTTTGACATTCATTTAATATACTTAATTAAAATTGTTTCTACTTAGTCATAGTTTGATATTTTTTTAAATCATTAATTGCTTTATTTTTTCATCTAATATTTTACTCAATAATTCTCCTTTGAACTTTTTTTTCCTTTGATAAAGATCTTTACCAACTTGTTAATTAATATGGAATGGAATTGTGGGATCGAATTTTAATTAGTAGATGTCATAATTTATACTAATAGGATTAAAAAAGTTTTAAACATTTTAAAAATCAATGTCTTTATATATATGTTTAAAGACATTCAGTCATACAAGGAAATTAGATATTTTAAAAATCAATGTCTTTATATATATGTTTAAAGACATTCAGTCATACAAGGAAATTAGATTGCTCTGTGTTTATATGTATACTGGTTAAATTCTTTGGTAAAGACGGAATTCTATAATACCATAGATTATGGTTGTCACTATTGAATGGCACAACACATATGCACAATAATTTACTAACTGTTAAATTTTATAAATAAAATAATTAAGTTTTTACATATTTAATAAATATATATTAAAAAATAAACATCCTACTAAGAATGATTATTATTTGAAAGCTAGCTTTAGAGAATCTAATATAATATTATTATGTAAAAATATCGTTATTTTTTCATCATCATCATCATCATTTTCAACTGTTATAGATACAATGTAAAGGGAAGGTTTCTAACTTTAATCCACTTTGTCCAATTTGCTGCCTGTCTTACCCATGTCACATCAGTAAACTTCTTCTGTCTTCCATCCATCTTTATGATTATCTTTTATGGCATTTACAATCCCTTGGGATCAAATTTAAAGTTTCAATTTTACTACCCAGTTAAATTTTAGTTTCTTATTTCTTCAATGTTGCCAATAATATATATTTATTTTCTCACTCATGTATCTCATTTTTCATTCTCTTCTTGTTTCTCCTATCACACATATCCCATAACTTATTGAGTGATCTGAAGTCTTTACATTACTCTTACCTTAAGTTCCAAGTCTCAGATCTATTAACATAAACTGACAAAATACAATTACTGTAACCCTTTCTTTTCAAAAAGTAAATCTTATTTCTTGTAATATTGATTTACTTTACTTATGTTTAATTCTATGCGGAATTTTCAACTATTATCTGTCTGCATTAATAATCCAGTCAAGATATCTGTAATTTCTAACATCTTTTAATCAATCATTATGAATCTTTATTTTCTTTTTTGGGAAAAATCCATTGAACTTCAATCTTTTTAACATTTATCTTTAATCATACTTTCTTAATTTCACTGATAATTCTTACAACATTTCCTGAAGCTCTAAAGCATTGTTTGCAAAAAGTACACATCATTTGGAAAATCAATATGATTTAAAAATTCTCAATTTATTTTTACTCTCTTAATTTCCCATTTTAATCCACTAAATATTCATTGTAAAACTGTTGTAGAAAGTTTTGGAGATATGAAATGAGCCTGTCATACATCCTCTTTTACACTTTTCTAATTATCACTACATCATCTATAACCATTGCTGTTGTATTATGATAAATATTTTTCAGAATATGAATATATCCTGAATCTATATGTTGATGATCCAATGCATTAATCAATGTTTATATAAGTGGATACATTTTTTAAATGTAAAAATTCAAAGTATAATGACGACTTATATTCTTTGGTCCTTTTCATAACTTCTCTCAATACTTGGATATTATTCACTGTCTAAAACCATTTCGTTGATTAAAGAATTTTAATAATCACGATAAAACTTTCATATAGAACTGATAAAAATCTGGTAGGGCACTAATTTCCAATAAATTCTTTATCAACTTTTCTAAATGCAAATATTATTACTGAATTCTTCCAATCATCTGGTAAATCTTTATAATTTAGATATTTGGTAAATAACTTTGCAATTTTGTATTTCTCCAACAGCTTTTTTTAATTTTTGATTATAATTATGCCATTGCTTAAAACTGACTTTTCTTTGTGGATTTAATTGCATGTCTCATTTTTTCATTTGAATTACAGGGAAATTAAGAAGATATAAATATTGTAGGACATACTTTGTTTTTTTTTGTTCTTGATTGTTATCTAATTCCTCATAGAACTCTATACATTTCATGATGTCATTTTTCTCTTTAATAATCATAGTTTTTTTCTTATAGTAGAAGTGAGTTTCCTACCAATAACACCAAGATGTTTTTATTTTTGAGGCTTTTATTTTCCTTCTATAAGCTTTTGTTGCTAATTAACATTTATAATTTCTTTTATTATCATTAACTATTTTTGTACTACTTGACAAAACTCTAGATAGTAAATTCTTGTTAATCAATTATTTTCATTTTTTTTTATCTTGTCTCAATAGAAGATTTAGTGGCAAATTACTGCTTTTTTAGTATCAGCTACTTCTGTTGCACTTGTCTATAATGTATCAGTTTTTTATCTTACTGCTGCAAGCTCTAATATAAATCCATTTGAGTACTTATGAATGTCAACTGGAAATTCTGTTTTTTAATTATTGTTGTCTTATTAATTTTGCATGAACATGTATATTAAATCTCACAAACTGTTGATTACTATCTGTGTTGAACCTGTTATGAATATCACAATCTTGGAAATACATATTTGCTAGTAGTCAAAATATAATCCAATTCTGCTTTATCTTCATTTGGATAATTTCATGTACATTTTCATTTTGTATTTTTCAAAAAAATGAATTTATAATATATATTTATTGCTTCCATTTTGTTGAATAACAAGTAATGACATTTTCTGATATATCACTAATCTCCACGATATTGTTCTTTTTATTTATTATCTATTTTTAACTAAATTATTTTTTTCACTTTTTCTTCTAACTTTACACAGTCTAACAATATCCCATTTACTAATATACAGTTCTTTCAATTCTTTCAATAATTACTTAACTTGAGAAGTGACCTGAAGTTATAAGTACCTAACAAAAACATACCCATTTGGTACCCTGTGTTCATAACAATGTGATTAGAATATTGTTTTGAAATGCCAATTTCTGATTTGAGTGCATGTTTTATAGCCTCCAGGGAATGGGGGCCAAAATTTGCATTTGATTCATTCATAATATAAATATCTATTTTACAAAAAAGTCATTCGCATGCTCATTTCTTCTGCATTTATATAAATTTAATCGATATTTCTGTTAAAAATAATCAGGCAACTGCAAAAAAAAAGACCTTGGCTGTTTCTTGATCTTAAAGTCAGAACTAAAAAAGACAGTAAGCTCATCACACTGGCTGACGTGTGTTGGAGAGCAATGACAAAATTTTATGGACATTAGGAACTTGTCCTGCTCTGTTTCTTTAAGACTTCATAAAAGACAGATAGTTTTATTTTGGTTAATATAAATTTTTACTTTAAAGCTTTCGGTTTGTTATATAATATATGTGTGTCAAACATGTAATGTTGCTCCACTTAGAAAATTGATGAGAACATTTTATCATAATGATATAACTACTTTAAGAGAATTAAAATTTATTAAATATTATATTATTCTAATTTTAATCTGCTATTATAAGGACATATTTTAATGAATTTTATATACAAATTGAATGATTAGTAAACTCATAAAAAAGTATTTAATCTTTAACTTGAGCTTGATTTTCATGAGAGGAACATATTCTTTTGTTTTTCAAATATAATATAAAAAAGTGTAATACTTGGACAAAATTTGTGTTTATAGCTTAAGTAGAATTATTACTCTGGATTTTTTTATTTGCAATTTTTTAATTAATAGAAGAAAAAACCCAATAAGATTGCTAATTAAATATCTATTTTCAAAAACATATAGTTTAAAAACAGAATTATTGTAATCTGTAGAAAAAGTGAATTTTATGTATGGGTTGGCATTGATAAACTATGTCAATAATTACTAAGTACTCTCACTTGATTATCTGCTGTGCTACTAATCTATAACATTCCAAACTGTTAATGAGTAGAAAACTGAATGTACACATGCAAATTGTTAAAGCTACTCAAGATACAGTTATGTTATAAGCTAGTTTATATATGGTATTTATTTTCATATTTGTATATTAAAAATTGCTGAATAATTTTATTGTTATATATTTTTATGCCTAATATTATTCACATATTCACACATACATATATAAGTATTGTTAAAAACAATCGTTTTTAAATAGTAAATGTCGTTGTAGCAAAAAATACTCTCACTCCAGCATTTGACAATAAAAAAAATAAAAAATCACCTTTTTATTGGTCTTTCTAGTATAAAGAAAATTGTCTTGAATACTTAAGGCAGAGATTGAGAATATCAGTAAATCTAATTATTTATTGTAAGATATTTATTCAACAAATTGTTTTTTTTTTTTTTTAATTTTACAAAGTAAACATTTTTTTTTTAAAAAAAAACTTTATAATATAAACATTTAAATGATTCATTTATACAGTAAAGTAAATTACAATCTGAGTATATAATATAACATTAAATAGATTTGTTTTCAAACAGGAAATATTGTTGCAATAAATGATATATACCCCCTACTACAGCATTAAATAATTTAATAATGAAAGAATGAATTCACTTTTTTTTCAAATGTCATAGCATCGGCCAGGACGCGAACCCACAACCGTCTGCAACCAACTACTTGCTTGCAAGGCTGCTGTGATGACCTCTTGGCTAACAATTCTTGACTAGTCACTTTCTTATTGATTCTCTTTCTATATACAGAATATTATATTGAATACTTAAGTTAGTGTGAGTGACTTTTAATCAATCTAATTATTTATTGTAGGATATTTATTTAACAAATTATCTTGTTTTTAATTATATTTTATGTACGTACTAATTATAAGACGTTGGGTTTTTTTTTTTTTTTACATTTAATGGGATTTGTCTTTGTATCCAAAAAAAAGTTTCAATTATAAACGGACATTGTCGACAGAAATCAAATCGCATAATAATATTTGTCTAGTTTACTTTTAAATAAAAAGTGGAATAGTATTTTGTTTATCTTCTAGCTATAAAATAGATCAGATTGTATATAAACTGGAAATATCATTTTTTGTTTAGTACATTCTCTAATTACATCATAGCTAAATTTATCTAAAAATCTTACCAAAAATATTGATAAAATTATTAAAATTTATGTGTATGTATATATAATTTTGTATAACAAATAATACTGAAATTAACATTACAAATTTATTAGCAATCTATTGTAAGGTTGAGTAATCAAGAAATATTTTATGAAAACAATATTATTATACAAGCATTCAGTGATACCTTTAAAAAAGATGTCTCTAGACAAATATTTTTCTCATATCTAGCAATCACAGGTTATTATTTTTTACTAGCTTCAATATCATAATGTTTAGAATTGAATCCATTCTACTTTTTACTCATATAGGTCTGGCATTGGGGGTATAATTACATTTATTAGAGTCTTCAGTTTTTCAACAATACTTTAGAAGATGTTTACTCTTTTAATTAGATTTGTATTTAGCAATCAAAATCATATGTGCCTTTTTGCTTTTATTTAATACCAGGTGACAATTACAATTTCTTGTAGATATGTATGCATTTATGATATTAATTTAAAAGCAAAAAAAAAAGTAAAATATGGCTATTAAATGTTAATTACATTAAGTTTCAAAGATTCAGGTTTAAAAAGTCAATGTACCTCTATGATGATGGCCACAATATAAAATCTAAAATGAGAATACAAATATATTTGCAATTTTCATGAATATAGTACTTATTTAATTATGTCTTTTGATTATTTAAACTTACAGCAGTTGGCTTGAAGAAGAGGGGGAAATATTTCCAATAACATCTCAAGTGTAAACAGAGATGATAATGGTAGGTTTGTTTACACGAGATCTATTTAATAATATTAATTATGCTATATTTCATTTGAAAACCATTTATTAGTTTGTGATATTTTAGAAAGTGATGAAATTTTCAGTATTGTATGTCTTTCTATTTATTTACACACCTCATCTTTATAGTTTCTTTAAGTAATTTTAATAACTGAAATACAGGCTTATTATATACCTGCATCAGTATATGTAATATGTAGGGTATATGCGCACAGTCTTTCACAAGACCTACCACTCTCCACTCTATCTCATAACACTGGTACACTTGAACGCATATATGAAATACATGTATTGGTGATTATTTATATTTTCAATATATATATATATATATATGTGTGTGTGTGTGTGTTAAAACGAAGATTTGCATGGGTTAAATATATAAAATCCATATTTTGTGGATTCATCTGTGTTAAAAACTTTTAATATTAATATACTGACATTTCAACTTGGTCACACAAGCCATCCACAGAGTTATAAAAGGTAGAAAGATGGTTGTAGAGGCGCTACATTCACTGATTTGAATAAAATGTTAAAATTCCACCAATAGCAAAAAATGTTAAATTTAGGAATGTTTTTTAAAAAAATATTTCCAAATAGGAGGAAGTTTGCATGTATCATCTCGCTTATTGATACAATCTGGCCTTTTAATAATGTCAATGGCTTCTCTAATTTTGCATTGGTAGAGATTATCACATCTGGATATGATCCTGGTACTAGAAAAATCAATTTTATGACCTGAATCTATAGTATGGAGTAAGAGTGCTGCTGATGATGAGTGTTGTTTAACTGCATTAGCATGCTCATCTCTCCTCACACTGATGTGATGATTACTCATACCTATGTAAGAAGCTTTACAATTTTTACATGAGATTTGATAGACACCATGAGATTCAAGAGGGATTGAATCCTTAGGCTTGGTTATTATATTGCTGATCTTTTGATGAGCAGAAAATGTTGTATCTATGTTATAGCGTTTTATTCATGGAATATATAGAAACTCATGCTTTAGAATCATCATCTTTAAAATCTCTCATTTGGCTCAGATACATAGATGACACTTTTGTCATATGGCAACATGGAAAAAATAAATTAGATGATTTTTTCTTACATTTAAATAATATGCATCCTCATATTAAATTTACAATGGAGACAGAATCTGATGGAAAACTCCCTTTTCTTGATGTTCTAGTCACCAGAACACCAAATAGTTTATCTTTTTCTATTTACAGAAAGAATATGCACACAGACATATATTTGCATTTCCATTCTCATCATCACCAACTCAGATACTTTCTGTAGCCAAAACTCTTTTAAATAGAGCAATTAACCTTTCAGATGAGACACATATGAAAGAAGAAATAAATCATATTAATAGTGTTTTATTAGCAAATAGTTATAATTACAAATTTATAAAAAAAGCCTTATTTCAAGCCCAAAATAGACAAAATAGGAAACAAAAAGATGATAAATCAGCTATTAGGATTTGTGTTCCATATGTAAAAGGAACTACAGACAGTATTGGACATACATTAAAATGCTATAATATAGATACAGCATTTTCTGCTCATCAAAAGATCAGCAATATAATAACCAAGCCTAAGGATTCAATCCCTCTTGAATCTCATGGTGTCTATCAAATCTCATGTAAAAATTGTAAAGCTTCTTACATAGGTATGAGTAATCGTCGCATCAGTGTTAGGAGAGATGAGCATGCTAATGCAGTTAAACAACACTCATCATCATCAGCATTCACACTCCATACTATAGATTCAGGTAATAAAATTGATTTTTCTAGTACCAGGATCATATCCAGATGTGATAATCTCTACCAATGCAAAATTAGAGAAGCCATTGAGATACTTAAAAGGCCAGATTGTATCAATAAGCAAGATGATACATGCACACTTCCTCCTATTTGGAAAGATTTTTTTTAAAAAAACATTCCTAAATTTAACATTTTTTGCTATTGGTGGAATTTTAATATTTTATTCAAATCAGTGATTAGAGCGCCTCTACAACAGTTTTTCTTCCTTTTATAACTCTGTGGATGGCTTGTGTGACCAAGTCGAAACGTCAGTATATTAATATTAAAAGTTTTTAACACGGATGAATCCGCAAAATATGGATTTTATATATATGTGTGTGTGTTCAAGTGTATCAGTGTTATGAGATAGAGTGGGGAGTGATGGATCTTGTGAAAGTCTGTGTTCATATATCCTATATATATATTAAGTAATTTTAATAAAAAACGAAAGGAAACTAATTTGATGTACATTGTTGACCTGCATCTAATTTTTCATCCAAAATTATAAATAATTTTGGTAAGTCAAAATAAACTTTTTTCTCTAAGAATAAAATGTGAATTGTTTAATATCTAACAGTTATTACTGAGTCAACACAAATTGAAATAAAACTATGAATAATTTAATTTAAAGTTGTATAACATTATTATTAGTTGGAGTAGTATCTTAAATAGGACAATTATTTTAAATTTCAATTTGTGCATACATTTTAAATTTATAATATTACTTTTTCTCTTTAGTATTAAACGGCATAAAATTTTAGCTCAGTCTTATAAATAGGTTGCTTATGAGATAAAAAGTAAACCCCACGTCCGAATTTGTCGTTGTTCTTTTTTTTTCTTTGTAAATTAAATTTTTATAAAATTGATTGTTTTTCGGTACATTAAAAGAAAATGAAAATAGTCTATCTGAAATAATATTTTTAAGAGAAAAATAATATCACAATTTAGTTTTAAACATTACCATGATAAAAATATCTTAAAGATCCCTTTCGATATTTTATAGTTTTCAATAATCTTATGTTATACATTCCGTTTAAAATGGAAAGAAAAATCCTTTTAGCAATTTTGATTGAGAAAAAAAAAAACTTTCTGACAACTTTTTATTTGTTTTTGTAAAATATGCATAAATATCTCATTTTTATATTTTACTTTTTAAGAATATTAAATTTCACTTTTAAGTATTCTACCATCATTTCTTTTTAAACCATTATTTATTTTAGCTTTTCAGAATTAACTTCTAATGTAAAAATGACTTTGATTTATTTGTTTTCTCAGACACTTTCTAACAAAATCTTATATTCAAATAAAAATTCCACTTGTAATTCTATTGCTGTGCTTAGTCTGAACATTTAGTTAGTTGTCATTTGGGGAGAAGGGGCAATTTTTAAATCCTACAATTCATAATTTAGATTAAAAAATTGAACGTTCCCTACTTTCTTTCCTATGTAGCAGCAGCAAGTTTTCTTTCATAGCCCTTTATATAAGTCTTGTACCGCCGTCTTATGCAATTAATCAGTCACCTTCTTGTGGTTTTTGCCAAGCAATGTTCATGACATTTCTCTGTTTTTCTAGAAAAAAGTTAAAAAAAATATTTGTAATGGCTTCAGAATATAGTGGTAATGATAACTGAAATAGTATCAAAGTTAAAAAAAAGTTATGAACTGACAATAAAACAAATTATATTCATGCTAATATTGCTTGTGCTTTCAAAAAAAAAAAAAAAAAAACTACTTTTGTGCATAATAATTTTTAGTAAAGATGGAGAAAAATCATTAAATTTGTGAATGGGAAATATAAACAAAAGAGAAGTCTAATAAACAATGTGTCAGAAAGTATTAACTTTATTCAAAGATTTTTTTTTTCTCATGTGTCATAGCATCAGGCAGGAAGCGAACCTGCTAACCCGGAACTCTTGTAAAAAAAAATAGTGTTTAATTATGATGAAATTAGTTTTTTTAAAGAATAGATTAACAAATTAAACATATATTTAAAAGATTTAAACAATGGAAGAATTGATTAAGCTTGATATTATGTGGCAGAGATCATATGATTATTCCAGAATTTATTTCCTCGTCTAAGAATCTTCATATTGTCAAGAGTAAGATCATCTAACTATGTTTTAGAAATTCATTCAACAACTTGAATTAGTCCCATTCATTTTATAGGGTATTTTATGAATGTTTTACCACCAGAGTTAAAAAATATCTGAAGCAAAGGGAATTTGAAGTCAAAATTTAAGTTATGTTAGTCAATGCATATTGTTATTCAGAATCTGCTTTATGTAAAAATAAAAATATCAAGGATATACTTTTATATGTAATATTTTCCCATTTCTACAAACTCTTGACTGCAATAAAGTTTAATATATTAAAATTACCCATAAACACCTAATATTATGTTAGATTCGAGCAATCTTTAATAACAGTTATAAGTTGCATTTAAAAAATATTCAAAAATCATTTACTACAGTTGACATGGAAACATTTTTAAAATGAATCAAACCTAAAATTTGTGAACACATGCAAGAAGGCTTGTATGAAATAAAGAGAATTTAAAAAATTTTCAGAGAGAAGAATATATTTGCATAGCAACAAAACGAAAAAGAAATAACTTTAAAAAACAACATAGTTTAACACATTTTCCAAAAATTTTCATTTATATTCTTAAATGGTTTCAACTCCCTGGAAGTCTTCTTCAGGTATTCTGAAATATCTGAATAAGGTTAATAGGTAATCAAAACTTTCTTAACAAATATGAAAGATTTGTTGAGAAATATTTCATAATATCTGAAGAAGATTGTTTAGTAATCAAAACTGTCATAAGAAAGTAAATAAAGCATTGTAAAAAGTGCATTAAGAAAAGTATGATTTTAAAAAAAATATTGAAACAATGCAGTAAAAATAGAAACCATTTTCAATACATGGTTTTGTTTATATGATTAATAAAAATGTATAAAACATATTGTAGACAATGCAGAAGAAAATAAATTTGATTATCGTAAGCAGAATATTACATAAAAATTTTGCAAGACTATTTTGTTAATTAAAACAAATAGAACATTTTCATCATAATATTTTTAAAAAATCTTCAGAGAAACTCTAAAATATGATTATTCTGATAAAGAATCAGAAATCATTAATTTAGCACTACATAATGTCTACATCAATAACCTCATTGTTCAGACATCAATGGATTTTTGTCATACTTAGTTTATATTGCAAGAAAAATGAAGAATATAATAATTTTTTTTTTAACTTTTTATTAAAGGATATAGTGATCAAGTAAAAAGATTAACATGTACCTGTATTTAAAATGACACACACACACCCATATATATATATATATATAATGTTGAAATAAACTCTAAACTCTAAAATATATAAAAAAAAAAATCAGTTTGATAGCCAGCTTACAACATGCATGCCATCCTATGTATCATTTAAGAGTTAAATTAAAAAAAAAAAATCATTGAAATCACACAAAATTAATATTTGCTGTCAATAATTTATATATACATCAACATAATTATATTGTTTATTTATTGATCTATTTCTAATATCAAATATGACTCTGATTTTTTTTCTTTAAATCATTTTCTACACGTAAAAAAAATAATACAGTAAAAGCAAAGCCTTCTATTACAAATAACTGAATTTTCTTCAAATGATAGATTTATACCTATCCATGACATATCACAAGTTATTATATAAAGATTACAAAGGAAGGTTTATTGTTACAAAGATATATAATTTAATGACATTCCCTATGAGCAAGACAGCCCCGAGTTAACAAATCCAACCACATTAACTAACATAATTAATTTAAATGTGGGTATACAATGAATAATATTACTTTACATTCATTATTAAAACAAATATGTACATAGATTTAAAATAAGCATGGACACACACCAGGTCCATATATTTAATTATTTCATTGTGGACATCTCAATGTCACTCATCTCCCACATGCTCTGGAATGTTCATTGAGAAGCTAGTTTATTGTCTCTTTCCTTTATTACACTGATATTCTTGATAAATATCCTCAATGGATCCATGATTTTACCAAATAATAATATTTAATTAGTTCATTGTGAACATTTTAATGTCAATCAATTCCCAAGTGCTGCTAAATATCAATTGAGGAAAGAGTCTTTCATCTCTTTCCTTTATTACACTGATCTTGTTGAAGAATATCTGCAGTGGGTCTGAGTTACTCATGTCAAAAAGAAGCATACACCTTGTCAACCAAACACTGAACATTAAGAATGTAGTACTTCTTATTACCGCAAATATGCCTGATTTGATACCCTACATTAGAGTCGATATTAAAGTATTTTTTCTTTTTATAAATTGTAAGAATTAGTGTTCTACAGCTTTGCAAACTAACACACCTATCAAAGATGTATTCCTAATTATCACTTCAAAAAACTTTCTTATAAAAATATGTATAATTAATTTTAGTTCAATATTTATGGTAAAAAGTCATATATGTGTATATATATAAATATATTTTTAACAATATATATATATATATATATATATATATATATATATTGTTAAAAATATATTTGTGCATATTAAGAGTCATCATCAATACATTTTTTATGAACAGGTCTAGGCAGCAGTCAATCACAAGGTCATCCATTTCTCCAGTTCATTTTCTTCATTGCTCCAATCTTCAATGCATATTTCTTATTATTTCTTATATCATACAGTAAGGTTAATCTTTTCTATCTTAGTACATGTTTCCATACTTCATTTTTTCCAAAACATCTTTGATTAACCATTTTTTTTGTTTTTTAATATATGACCAATCCTATTTCTCTTTCTATTTCTAATTTTCTTAATCAATTTTTACTCTTTCTAAAACTTTTTCATTTATCATTTTATTCATCAAACTATTGTTTTTATGTAAAAATAAGAAAAATGTAGATTTCTCAATTAAGCAAGTCATATATCTAAATGTGCTTTAAATCCACATTTCATATAATTAAATATATTATATACATTTTCTATCATGCTCATACAATTCACTTGCTATGATTAGGATAAGATAAAACTATGTGAAAGTGTTCAGCTAATTACTATTACAATTTGTATTTAGCTTCATCCTTGTCTGTGTTTTAGTGCATTAAGATATATTTTTCATGATAATCTGTCAAAGGTTTACTATCTATCCCTATTTTTTTACTCATTGTCCATGTTTTAAAACCATCCAATAGTATACTGCACACATAGCATTTAGTTAATCTATTCCTTAATATTCTCTTCAAAGAATCATATTTTATTCTTTCTCTTGATAAATGCTTTCCTAGTCAATGCCATTCTTATTTTACCTTCATATTTACTGCTTCTATCCTCACTCAACCAATTACCCAAATATCTAAACAGATTTATCTTTTGAACAATATTATCATGAATTTTAACTTGTACTTTTTTGTATTCCTCACTAGCAATAAACAATTGGTTTTCTTAACATTAAATTTTATTCCATGTTTGGAATATATTTCCTCAAATTTATTTAACATATTCTGAAGATTTTTATTTTTCAACTATAAGAGCCATATTATTGCAAATCGTATACATTTCTTTTATCTCCAATTTTATCTCCTCCATATTCCAAATATTGGTCACCATTGTTTCGAAATAAATATTAAAAAATACTCTTTTCTTATGTCTTCTATTATTTTTTAATGATTTCAAAAATATATAAATACATGTAATGTAGATATGGAATATTATTAAAATATGATTTAAATTTAAAAACAAATAAACAATTTTTCATTAAAAATTTGCCCTGTGTGTTTTAGTGTAGAGGTAAAGTGTCATACTCTGAAATATGGAGTCCTATAATCGATTCCATAGTTGGCATTTCTGGCGTTCAAACTTCTTATGAACTTTTGAGCAATAAAGCCATACAAATATGCATGTACTCACAAAAAAAATATGTACATATTTTAAATAAATAAAAGCCTTCCTTTATATGGGAATTAAATATACTCATTCTGTGACTTCTTGATAAAATTTTTGGTAACGTAATTTTATGATTTTTTTTTTTTTACTTTTAATAAATGAAAATATTTCTGATAATAGTAGTTAACATTAAATTTATAAAAGTAATATGCTCCAATTATATTTACAAAATGCAAAAACTCTGAATTCATTTAATTTTTGCATTATTTTTTACAAGTTACTTTTAAGGAAAAGCAGGAAATAATCCAAAAAGTCTTCTTAACTGATTGACCTTTCAAAATAGGGGCATTGATGATAAAAGCCATGCTTTAGCTATCATTTTTATCTCTACTCAAAAATGCTTATTTCTAACTAGTGATAATATTAAAAAACTTGAATTTTTAAGACTGCAGGTCTTTATTTGCATCTTCACATTTCTGTTATTAGAACATAGCATTTATACAAAAATGTTAAGGATGTTTATGATTTTAAAAAAAAAAAAAAAACTTTTAGTTTGATAAATTCAGAAAATGCAAAAGTTGTATCTTGATTTCATTATTATATTTTTAAAGAAAGACAAGTTTAGTCCATGAGAGGGAGCAGGGACTCCAGTTAACTCTGTTTCTGGCTCCCTGTTTCGTTCCCTTTTCCCTAGTTTATGGAATTAAATTTCTCTAAAACTATCCCTATTAACTCTTTGACCACCTCTTATAAGAACTCTCATAAGCAGTTGACGTCACTCTAATTCTGTTAATTTTAGCGGTAGGAGATTCGTTTGACAGTTATTGATTAGGTTTTTAAAAGTTCTGTAAGATGGTGCCCTCTTCCGAATTATTTTACAAGTAAAAAGTCAAAAAAAATGTGTTTAAAGCTAAACAAAGAAAGAAACTTATTGGTGATTGGCTCTCAGCTGGCTCTCAGCTGACAAAGACATTCTGATTGGCTGGAAAGAACAAAAAAACCGGCTGATCAAAGAAAATAAAGAAAAACGCTGAGATTTTCATTTCGAATATGGTTTAAAGTATTCCAAAGTATAATTTGAGTATTAAAATAATTTTTAAATACAAATATACTAAAAAAACAAAATTATTTTCGAAAAATATTGAAGATTTTAGTAAAAATATCTAAGATTTAGCAAAAAGAAATATTTAGTTTTCTATAATGTAAAAAGCATTTACGTCACGAACTCTTTGTTTATATGTTGGCTTTTATTTTGCCGAAATTGAATATTTTATAATAAATAAATAGCAATTTATTTTTGAAAGAACTTTCGTTCACTTTTATAACCTGAAAATGTATTAATATATTTTTTTATAAACAAATATAAAGTCAATATGATATTAAAGGTGAAAATATTTTGACAATTGACTTGTCTTCAGTTTGTGAGCTGGCCAATTAAAAGCTTTGATTTTTAGCTGACACAACCAATAATATAATTTGCAGTTAAAAGATTAAAAAGGGGAGTTTCTTAGCTATCTTTTCATATACAATCTATGTCAATAATATAATCACAAGTAATAATAATTTCAACTTTTATAAAAATGCTATGTAAATATATGTCAGCCATTGAAATTACAAATGATTTCTACAAAGATTTTAACTTTTAATGAAAATTTTTATTTCACTTAATTTTGTTGAATGAATGAGAGAGTGTGGTTATTGGGAGGGTCCCAGGGACCTAAGTCGTAATTCTTTGAAGGGAGGAGGATGGGATAAAAGTGATGTGGTAATCATTACCAATGTTGGTTTTTTCATTCACAAAATAATAAAAAAAAACATTATTTGTGGTGATTCTAATTGAAAGTGATTCACCTTATTTAATTTTATTACTTACAATGTTGTTGTTGATAGGGCTGGCCTTTTGCTGTTCATGTGATTTTCATGATGGATTACAAAAGTTTTTAGCAGAGACATTTTGAAGATTGGGTATTTTCCTTGTTCTCCATAGTTTTTCTATAATTTTTCCAAAGAATTTGGGATTACTCTCTTGTGAAGATAATCAAGGCCATTTTGAAGAACTGAACAGTAGATTGATTTAGTCCATATTTTATGTTATATCCAAGTGTTTTCGTATTTCTCAACTTATCAACCGCAAATTGGATTTCCCAATATTGTACTCCTAAAACACTATTCATATTTGACTTCTAAATTTTACAAAAAATTTCTAATTGTAACTTTTAATTAAAATTTTCATTACACCCAACTTTGCTGATTGAATGAGAGAGTCTGATTGTTGGGTGGGGGACCCAGAGACCTAAATCCTGGTTTTTTTGAGGAGGGACTAGAATGAGAGTGCTGTGGGGATTGTTGCCAATGTTGATTTTCTCATTCACAAGAAGGAAAGAAATGCTATTCATAGCAGTTTTAGCGTTATTGTTATAAACAATTTTATCCAAGTATTATTGCAAAGTAAACTGCAGTTTGACCTAATGATTTTAATTTCAAGTGATTCACCCTATTTAAATTTATTATTACCATTGTTGTTATCTCCAAGTGTTTTCCTATTCTCAACTTATCCATCACAAATGGGATTTCTCAATATTGTACTCCTAAAATGCTACTCATATTTAAGCTCTAGCCTTTACAAATAATTCCTAATTGTACCATTTATTTGTTTTTAATGGTTAATACACATCCTTTCCACACCTGTTTTCATATGTATCTTTCCCCTTTTACCATGTTGCTCCTGAATTTCATTTTTACCATTTATGTAAACCTTTTATTTAACTGTATTTGTACCTTTTTTGATTAATAAATTTTCATCACTGAGAAAAAAAGAAAGACATTTTTTTGGTTTTTAAAAAAATAAACATTTCACCCCTTTTAATAAATTATTCATACACAACTTAATAAACTAAAAAGAATGAAATTAACGCTATTATTCTGTTTTATAAAATGATAAAATAATTAAAGAATTATATAATAATGAATTCAATATTTTATGTATGTAAAAATAACATATCTCCACACAACAGGCATACATACTGTTAGCAACCAAATATTAAAAAGTGTGGGCTATATTTGTAATCATATTTCATAAAGTATTATAATGTCAATGGATTTATATCATAAAGTATTATAATGTCAATGGATTTATATATATATATATACTTACACCTTTACCCCACTTAGCGATGGCAATTGGTCCTCCAAAACTCATTGTTAATCAAGAATATCATATACAAAATACATAATTATAATGGGGGTCTATAGGAAAAAATTGGTCAGTTCCAGTCGATGTAAAACATTCACATTGGTTTCCAAGCTCAAATATTTTTTTGATTTTTTAATGACAATGATGACTAAATACGGTATCTAAACAGAAAAGTTTTATATCACTAGTAAAAAAAATGCATATTTTCACTTTAAAAAGTACAGAACAGCAAAAAGAAAGAGAAAGTGAAACTAAATTTGAATTTAAAAGTTTTTATATTCTTCTGCAGAGGTTTTTCATCATAATGAAAAAAAATCCATACTGAAGTGCTTTTTTTTAAAATTTGTAATACAGTATATATTACTACTATACATTTATGTTTATTACTTATGTGAAATTATTCAATTTAATTGAACATAAAGTCTTAATACTGTATTCCACAGTAACAAAATGCTTAATGCTTATCGTAAAGGAGTCAACTTTAGAAAAAAGATCAACTTATTTTAAAAGTAAAAAAATCTAACTTCTAATTTTCTAAAACATACAGCAAAGTTTATTTTTCTTTTATTTTTTTACTATATTTTTAGTAATGTAATAATGCCCCCCTCCCATTTGAGTAGAAGAAAATTCATTAACATTTATTTTAAATACAATCTGTTTTTCTTTTTAAACTTTTCTAATTCAACATTTGCATTTTAAAATGTTGTTTTTCTTTTGATTTGAAACAACTTGAGTGTAAACAACATATTTATTAATGAAGTTACAAAATCAATAACTATTTTTACTTAATTATCCAGGTGTTCTAAAAATAATCTATCGTAATTAATAAACACACGCACACAGTTTAATATTCATATTTAGTGTTTTTCTGAAAGTTTATGATGATAGTATTTTAGTTGTCCTGTACCATATTTATATATTGGACTATTTCATTATCTAATATGTGTTGAATGTCTTTAGAAAAATTAAACTTTATTTAAATAATCCAAGTACTGTACATTATATTTAAATAAAGTTTATTTTTTCTAAAGACATTCAACACTTACATATACAGTATACAGTATTATAGATTCAGTAATTATAGATATTTTAAGTTTATACATTCTATATTCAAAATACTGACTGCAGCACTAACATTGTTTTATAAATAAAATATTGTATGTGTATACAATTACAGCAAAGTCATTACCTGTATATATATATATTACAATAATATACTTTTGCTTTTGGGTAAAATTAATTTAAAATACCTATATCTCTGATGTTATCAGTGTGCAAAATTAAAGATGGCTGCCAAACATTTTTTTTTACATTTTTTCCAATCATTATAGTGAAAAATCGATTGTAAATTGAAGTAGTGGGTACAAATTGATGATGATCGCTATTGTAAAATATCGCTAAATAGTCAATAACTAAGTGGGGTAAAGGTATATATATATATACATAACAATTATCTTGGATATATCTTTTTTCTTTAAGAAGTATAGACTAACAACTTAAAAGTTACAATTTTTATATAAATATTTCTTGTAAATTAAACAACAATATTATATCTAAGCCATTTTTAACCATTACCAATTCATTGTGCGATGAAGGTCTTTTCAAGTTTAATCCAGTTTTTATGAGCTTTAGTTTTTCTCTCTTATATAACACTAACAAACTTCCTTATTTCATTTATCCATTTTACAGGATGCTATTTTACGGTTTTTATAATTTTTTGAAATTCATTTATTAATTATCAATCTATTATCATCTCTTCTTTCAAAATATTCATCCCCATTACATTTAAGTCTTCTAGTTTTTTTAGTCACTAATACCTGTTTGAATTTTTACGCATATATTTCAGATTTGATCTCTTTTTATTACTTCTAATATAAAGCTTTCCATACATTATTGGGTGGTTTGAAGTATCTACATTTCTCTTCTTTTAAATGTAGAAGTCTCACATCCAAATATAAAAATTGGGGTTTTTTTTTCCTTTCAAGCCATGGGTACATTTTAATGTCAAGTTAATTTTCCAAATTAATTCTGAGGTTAATTTTATCCATTGTATATCCAAATACAGTAATAATCTGACCAAGATTTTTGTCATCACTCTTTTTTTTCCATTCATGATTATCAATTTGTATTTTCTTTTTCTATGAAGACCCATTAAAAATTACTATAGTCATTTTAGAATTAATTTTTAATCCTTTATTATGTTTAATTTGTAGCTGTTATAATATTTTCTAAAAATCTGAAGCATTATTTTCAAAAACAACTACATCATCTAAAATGTCTAGATGATTTTATTAATTTCCACATATTCTTATTTCCATTGTTTTCTATTTTAATTTATAAAATACAACTTGTAAAATTGTTATAAATAATTTTGGAGACATCAAATCATCTCACCCTATATTCTTGTTGATGTTAATTTTAGTGTTACATGTAATTTTATCAATGCTATTGCATTTTAGTAAACAAACTTCAGAATATGGTAATATATTGGGCCTATAACATGACTATCCAAGGTTTTGATCATGAGGAAAGGACACACAATCCAATGTCTTTTCATAACCTACAATTCCCAAGCAAATGACCAATCACATTTATTGGTTTTTCTGTAACATTTTTTAATATATAAATATAATCCACTGCATTAAAATCATTTTATAGCTTGTGTTTTTGGTTGGTTGAGTCAAATGATTACTATAATGAAATTGTAATGATTTTGAAACTAATCTTGTAATGGATATATGATTTCTTTATCTTTTTAAATTATAAATATCACTATTGCATTATTCTATTCATTTAATATAACTTCAACACTTAAATATCTAGTATACAATTTTGCAAACAATTTGGATGTTTCTTCATCTGCTTATTTTAAAATATCTGTAATGATTCGATCATTTCTGAGAGTTTCATATAAAATCCTTGCCAGTTCAAAAGGTATGATATGTAGGAATTATTTTTTTATTTTTTTTTATTTATCTATAAGTTGTTGGAAAATTATTACATACAATTTATGAAGAAACCCCTTTGTTTATACTAGCTCCATTTTTTTTCTTCACATGATCACCATTTTTGCATTCATTAATTACTCTGGCTTGCACTTGGTGGCACTTCTGAATGGAGAATCTTGCCTCTCCTTTCTTATATAGGTGAGTCTATATTAGCACACTAAGATCTTGTTTTATACTTTTGACCCAACTTTTCTTTCCAAATCATAGTTATGGTTTTTTTCATCATTAACTCTTTTTAAAGTTATTTTATAGTATTCCATATATTTATTAATTTTCAGTAAATCATTTTTAAATACTAACATTTTTTAAATGTATTTTCTTTCGGTGTGCATTGCCATTCTTTATACTATATATTTTTTATTGCAGTTCTTACTAAAGAATCGATTACCTTCATTTTGATCTTAATCAAATTTAAATCAGATGCAAAGTCTGTTAATGTTTTTAAAGACTTGCAAGTTTTAATTCAATTACATTGGGATTAGTTCTAAAGATTAAGATTATAAACTATTAAAACTTCCTTTCTTAATAGTTTCCATCTCATTAATTTTGCATTAATGTATATCTTAATATATTTTAATAATAGATGATCACATTTTGTGTTAAATACATTATGAACATTGCAGTCATGACCTTTATAAAATATTTTTTGTTTTACGTTTATGTGGGAGTTTCACTACTCATTTTCATTTAGCAGTGCTATAAAAAGAAATATTTTATAACATATAGATTTTTTTTTCTAAAAATTTCACAAACCTGTGACTTTCTAATTTCTATTTTTATAAGTATCTTCTACCGTTAAAATCTCCATGATGATTTTAAAGTATCGTTTCCTATAATCAAAATCATTGCATATATTTATATATAAGTTCCTTACATTTTTATTACAATGAGAACTTTTTAGACAACAAACTTAAATGGTCTTCATTTAGTATCTTCTATTAACTTGAATGATTCATATTGCCATTCAGTCTGATAAATCATCACTCTCAATAATATTATTTTTCATTCTTTATTTATAATGGATCCCACATCATTTGCACATCCAAAGTATATGCATTTACAATAAAATCCATATCTATTTTTCAAATAAAAACGTTTATTCATCTTCTCTTCTAGCTACACAAATTCCAACAATATCCTATTTAAAAATAAACAGTTCAACTAAATCATAAAATATTGCTTCACATAAAAGTAATCTGTAATTGTAGTTTATTAAATAAAAGATCAACATTCATTGATATTTCGGATCTAGAATTATTATATTTTTATATCTCTCTACTTTTTTTAATCAATTACTGCCTTGGGTGAAGACTTTATATTATTTTTGAAAACAGACCAGAATTTAGTTTCACATGTTATAATCATAAATATCTAAAGAAGAGTAAACACAGACATTTATCCCACTTTCAAGAAAATTCAACATATTTTATTTAAAAGATATCTAAGAATTAAAAAGTAAGACCATGATTTTTATTATTATTTTAAACTCAGGGTTAAGCGAATTGAATGATGGTGAAAAAGCCAAACATATTCATTTATTATAATCACGTAATAATATCAGCTATAATGGCTATGGAAATAATATTAGATATATGTCTTTCTTATTTTTTAAGACTTCGAAGAGGAATCAAATCATCTTTCAGTTAAGACACACTTCTTTCTGTATATATATATAACGATCGAAATGAAAGTGAAGATCGAATCTAACCGCAAAAACAATATCTGCAACTACCAGGGCGCCATCTAGGCATTTGAGCCTAGAAAAATTTATAAAGTAGGCAGATACGCGCTGTTAATATTCCACTTTATTTAAATATTCCGATCATTAGCCCAAGTCACTAGCTCAGCGGAGATGCAGAGATAAAAATCTATAAATTTTATATCTTAAATATAAAAGAATAAAAGCCACTGCCAGAAATTAACACATAAAAATATTTATTTACGCACATATAAAATAACATTTAAATTTTGAGGAATAAATTCAACATTTTAGATTTTTATATTAACTTTTAATTTTACATTTAACTAAGATTCAATGAGTTTAATATTTTATTTAGATAGTCAAGTATGAATAGACTACATAGATCTGCATTTGAAAAGAAAATATGCTATCCCTATTTCACCTTAGGCTAAAATTTGCAGTCAAACTGGCATCAATTCATCTGATACATCAATGTATTCAATGTAATACGGAATATGGCAGCACCAAAAAGATTAAGAGAAGATATTGACTTTCATCAGATAGGAATATTACTTCTATCTAACGAGAAGAACAATAAAAAAAAACTCCATAGAAAGGAACTGCGCTCTGCGTCTTATAATTCCTTCCATAGGCAAAACGGGAGAGTGCGGCGTATGAAGTGATTCTGCCTACTAACTACATCAATATATCCAATCCATTGACCCAATCTAACAACGACACAAATAACCTAAGATTACCCTCCCCTAATATAACTTTACAAATCTATACAGCCATTCACGCCCGACTTAAGTTTAACATTTAGATACGTTCACACAAATACATTTTATAAAATTTGCTTTAAAATGTTGAGTATAGATCGGCTGCACAGATTCCACAGTCAAAAACATCCAAATTAAACACAATCGATCAAAATACAAAATCATCGATAACGTCAATTGCAAAGGGAATACACAAGGCTCCGTGGCATTCATCGTAAGATGCCCACATTAACATTGTTGACCTATATATTCTAATCAAATGTGAAAACTTCAACATAATCAACCACTAACGAACCTATGCAACGTCTATACCCAACCTAAATTTCATCATTTAAAATTTAAACAATAAATATTACTACAAATAAAAATAATAAAATGGAAATGATTTTAGCAAAACTTAACTATATAAATTTAAACAATCAATTATTAATTTGAAAATCAAATAAGAGTTCATTTTAAAATTTAAATTAGCTGAATCTTTAAAAAAAAATCACTGATGAAAGTTCTTAATTACTTTTTTTTGGTTGTTGTTAATTTGTAAAGTTCATAGCTCACGGTAGAAGAGTCCAGGTTTCTGCTTTTAATTCCCACGACGCCTCCATTGGAAGATAATGTTCTGGAGATGGCAATAGCTGGTTCAAGGTATCACAGTCTTTTCATTTTTCCTTTTTAAATAGAGAGTGTGGTATGTGCATCCTACCACCTCTCAAACACACAACGCTGGAACTCCCGAAAAAACTGTCTGGAACTCAATATTTTTCTTTTTATAGTAAATCTCCAGATTGAACGAACAAAGACATCACTAATCCAAATTTTCATTCGGGTCCGGGCTGAGGCTTGGTGCTTCCATTGGTCAAGCTAATTTCTTTTTATTTTCTTATCTATCTTTCATCAGATCATTTTAATTATACAATAGCCCAAAGCTAGCTTGCTTTTCAAACAATTTATAAACAATCATTTCCATTTACAGATTACATTAATTAATACTTGTTTTTATTTTTAAATCTTGTACTTTTTTATAAAAAAAGTACGTTCAAATACTTATCTGTTTTTTTTTTTAATATTTTTAAAGTTTGGCCTCTGTGCGAATGTATATACGTTTAACAAACATTTTAATTTTAGCGTTTAGTTTTTTTACTTTTATTTGCGAACTTTTAAGTTTTTATTTTAAATTAATGTAACGACATATTTATATATCGTTACAATATATATAATATTATTCCTGTCCTGAATTTATCCACATCTCTATATGTAATATTATGCATTTTTTAATTACTTTTTTTTTAAAAAATATTTAAGTCTACATTTTCATTCTTGATCAATTCTTATTACCTTTAAAAACTTTTACATTTAGTAAATCATTCCTCAAATTTTTTATATGATGTCATCTAAAAATTATTAAGTTTTCGCCTAGTAATTATGTAGGAGTGGCAAATACAATTGTTGGAAAAATGTTTCTAGTAATATTGTGAACTTTTTATGATTTAGATTTGCAAATTAATAAAATAGATATGTTAATTTACATTTTATATATAAAAAAGGGTAATTTTCCGTGGCTAACAAGAAAACTTTCTAATAGTCCTAATAAACTCGGATAAATTTATTGCATTAAAAATAAGAAAAATAAACAAGATGTGAAGTTTTCTTATAAAAATGCATTTATTTTGGAACACTGTAAAACTCTACTGAATTGATTTTAAATTGAAATTCCTGTCGGAAGAAGACTTTAGAAATCTTCATTGAACTGATGTCAATTTATTTATGTAGTTAGTTTATTTCAACTGAAAAATCAGGAATGAATCTTAAATAAATATGACAGCGTATTACTTCTCAAGAAAATACAATAATTAAACTTGGTAAATCTCTTGCGAATTAAAATTTATTAAAACTGAGAAATATTTTAACGGATCAGATATAAAAGCCACGATAATCCTAAGCAAAGATGAATTAAAGAAAATATAAAAAAAGAATGCTTAATATGATTAAAGTTTTTATAGTGTTAATATTAATCAAAATACTATTAATGTTAATTATAAAAATAGAAATTATAATAATATAATCGTAAGATGAAAGGAACATGTATGTTAATGTTAAAACTGAAGTTAAGAAAATAGAATACTATTAGTATACAGTTGCAAACAAACCAACAGTTTTATATCTATAAATAAGGACTCACGCATGTCTATAAATGTATTAGATCTGTTTGTTGGTAACATTCACAATTCACTTATTTTTTTGTATTAAAAAGGAAGGTAAAAAAGTGAATTAAGAGGTTATGTCAATTACCTGTATAAAGATTGTAATGAATGAATGTACTAGGAAGATTGTTGGAGATTAAAATGGTGAAGATTGTAATAGAGAATAGCATCTAATAGTAATGCAGAAATGTAAACAGCTTGTATCATATATATATATATATATGTGTGTGTGTGTGTGTGTGTGATTAATTCTATGATAAATGTAAAAAAAAGTAGATTATTTATTAAAACTCACATTGGGTTTCATTAACAAGAGAATAAATGTATAAATAGAATAATTTGGGTGATTTGTTTGTACACAATACAAAGAACGTATTGAAAAAAAATAAGCATTTTTAGTAAAATATACTGATTATATAAAAAGTAGGTTTTTGTTTTTATTGAACATAAATTATTGTGAATTTGAATCCAAAATCTAGTGAATGGGCATAAGTAACATTGTGAAAATAGATGTAATGTAAATTTATTTGAAATTTGGAATATTGTGCAAAGTAAAATAACTAATAAAATATAGTTGACACATTTCTTTTGACTTATGAGCTCAGAAATTCTTAATCGTTTATGAAATAAAAAAACCATATTGTATCTCCTATATTACCTTTAAACTCCAAGTATATAAAATATGTTTGTATTTGAAAAATATTACAGATTCAGCCAATATTTTTCTCATCCCTCTTCTATGTATTTAAATGGACAAGAACCTATCCATAAGGGTTCAGAGTCACTTAAGGTCAACATACATGACTATAATGTTGGCATCAACAAAAAATATGGGCATATCATGATCATATTATTCATTGGTATGAATGATTGAAAAGTTGGAGGGAGGCGTATATTGAAGCATGTCTATTAAAGTTTGAATATTTGCTAAAATTAATATAAACCAAGCACATATTATATATCTATTGGTAGATGATGATCTGGACCAAGAAATACATATATTAGATATCATTTATCTTTTTACATGTGTGTGGAATGTGCATCAGTTATCTATGAAATAGAATGAATAGCTGAGGCGATATTGAAAGTCTGTATTCAAATCCCTTATACATTATTTAAACTGCAAGTACATGAATTATGTTTGCATTGCAAAAATATTACAGATTCAGCCTATATTCTACACATCTCTCTTCTCTGTATTTAAATGGACAAGATCCTAACCATGAGGGTTCAGAGTGATTTAAGGTCAACATAGGCATGCCAATAATATCAGCATCAACAATGGATTTGGGTGCATCATCAGCAGTATTTCATTGTTTTTGATGGCTGAAGAGTTCGTGAGTAGTGTAGGTTAAAACTTATCTATTAAAGTCCAAAGATTTATTACCTTAATATAAATCAAACACTTATATACATATATGGGAGAAGATAATCTTGACCAACTAATGAGTGCTGATTTAGCATGGAATATGTACAGTGGAGATCATTTATCTTATGTATATGTGTGTGGTCATGTATATTAGTTATATGAGATAGAATGAATAGTGGAAGGGAACTTGAAAATCTGTGTTCTAATCCACTTTTTTACATTTAAACTCCGTGCATAAAAAATATGCTTGTATTTTAAATATATATATATATATATATATATATATATATATATATCACAAAGATGATATATATATATATATATATCACAAATAAAATGCCCGTTAATTATTGCATATATATATTATATTTAATGTTTTCACGGCTATATGATATAGATAAATTATGATTTTTGGGACACCTTGACAATGGCAGATTCTAGTTATCAGTTTGCAATGCAAAATAATGCACGGTTTAGTCCCAAATATAATAATTTATATATATCATTAAAAGATAGTATTTAAAATATACATATATAATGTATTAACAGTGATAAGAAATATTACTAATAACCATTTGTAATCAAAAAAGTACTTTCAGTTATTAGTTATTCGATAATTAATTTACAACAGATATTTTGATTTACAAATAAATATATATATATATGTGTGTGTGTGCTTAGAATAGTAAAAAAATTGCAAGACAAAAAATTTTCTGATATATAATTCATATACTTCACATATATATGAATTTAAAATATTTTAATAAATAATATCTCTAATTCAAGAACTTTTGGTATCTGGACAGGAAAAAACTTTCATTATTATTATTATTATTATTATTATTATTATTATTATTATTATTATTATTATTATTATTATTATTATTATTATTATTATTATTATTATTATTATTATTATTATTATTATTATTATTATTATTATTATTATTATCATCATCATCATCATCATCATCATTATTATTATTATTGGTGCTTGTATTATAGATAAAGATGCAGTTGGATAATGCCGTTTTCATGCTAAAACTATAAAATATGAACATTCATGGGCTGTTGATTTTAATAATTTTTCTGTGCTTTTTTGTAATGCGAAAATAAAACCAAAACAAAATCGACTTTTTTAAATATTATTTTTTATAAACGTATGCAATTTAAATGATAATAATAAATGTAAAATAAAATCAACAAATTACAATTCTCACTATGTTTAAAATTTTGTTTCTTATTTTGAACCCTTTTAAATAACAATACATGCTCTTTTGTTCTTGGAAAAAAGAACAAAAGAGCAAAATACGAAACAAAATTTTAAAAATAGTGAGACAAAAGAGCATGTATTATTATTTAAAAGGGTTCAAAATACGAAACAAAATTTTAAAAATAGTGAGAATTTATCAGCTTCTGTTTTTTATGACCATAATAAATCATGTATATATGGTTTTGATTTTGATTATAACAATGTAAAAATATTGGAAACTGAAAGAAATAACAACAAAAGAAAAATTAAAGAGGCGATGTTAATATATAAATACAAGCAAAATTTAATTAATCGCTAAGCAGCAAACGTTAAGATAACAGAACTATGGGAAAGTTGACATTGAATTATGGGAAAGTTGACATTGAATTATGGGAAAGTTGACATTTTAAATGTGATAGTTGACAAAGCTACAACTTAGTGATAGCGCTTCTAAGTTATAGTTATACATATAATTTTTATTAACTTTTAATTATTACTGTATTTTCAAATATTTATTTATAGAGTGATGTATATTATTTTGAAGAAATACAGACATCGATTTGTAATATTATACATATATATATATATATTGTGCCAGGCACGTTTGATGTCGCCAAGCACAAGATAAGGTCAGCTAAATTAATGGTCAAAAATATGTAAAAAGCCATTAAATGGGGGGGGAGGTATACTATTTATATAATTAAAATTTGTTATAAATTAAGAGAGAGAAATGTGGTTATAGTATAAACCCACACACACATATGTTTAAAGCCAATGTTTAAAGGCTTAGAAATATGTTTTTGCAATTTTGATTTTTTTTTTTTTTAAAGAAAAAGATAACTCCAAAGTGTATGTATAATTTTAAATATTTTTGTTTCTTGAAGAAACAGCTTTTATTTAACAAATTGTTATTCTCTATTTATATTTTTGAGGGTTTACAAAAATGTAAAAAGGAAAATTTTAAATATTACTGTTGATTAAAAATATTTAAGAATAATTTCAAAATCGAGGTTTTAATGGTCATTTTCTCTTCAGTTGCATTTGAGCAAGTCATTGTCTTAAATTTAAGAAAAGCCTAAAGGCATTGTGACTTTCTGTACATGCTAAAATAATTTTAACAGGACAAAAGAGTTTAATTAGACTTGCGATAATGCGTGGAGAGAGGAATGTTCAAGTTATATGAAACAATCTTTTAATTAAAACAGAAAAAAATTCGATTCTGATAATGAAATTAATCAAGAGTAAAAAGATGTTATCATTTCATTGTGATCAGAATGGAGATATAAAAAAATAAGAAAAAAACTAATTGGAAATCAAATTCTTAAAACAATTAGTCAAACCAATTCAAGGAGATTTAATTAATTTTTGTGTATGGAGGTGGGATATCTGTTCTGAAATTGCAAAGGGGCAGTTGACTTTTGATTTTCAAAGAAGGCAGGTCACCTTTGATTTTCAAAGAAGGCAGTCTAACTTTTTCTTGTCAAAGAGAGCAGTTCACATTTGCAAATCTTATTGGGAAGCTAATGCTATTCTGAAAAACGGGAAGTCATGCAACTGTTTTAATCATGATGATTCCAATACCTTGCCATCATTGAAATAACCTAGCAGTTAACCAGTCAGTTGATTCTGATGGAAGGCATAACTACAACACACCATCGAAGCCTGCAGTTAACCTAGGACCCTTAAACCAATAAAGGACAATTGATATCGTTTAATATCCTGTTGAATATCTGTTCTCCAACTTAAAGATTCAACCCAACCATTCACTTGCAGATAAAATGATCATGGAATAGAAGCCGACTTCAGCACATCTGTCCAGCTCCGCTCCTGCCATCCCAACAGAATGTAAATCCCAAGATTCAAGCACCAAGGTGATGATGATCAATTCTATGAACTTATAACACAGTCAATTCCAGCTCTTGCTGCAGTAGATGAACATATAGCCCACTCAAAACCCATACAAGAATGCTCATAGCCTTTATCAGGTACACTATTTTTTTGTGTTTATTTTATTTTAAATTTAATATTCATTTCATAAATATATATTTCATGTACATACGTATATAAACCCACCTGTACATAACTTGTTAATATTTCTTTATCTGCCTAATGCATATGTGTGAGTTTATTTATAATCCACAGATGACTCTCTCACATATAATTATTTGATTTATTTTCTTATTAAGAAATAAATTTTCCTTTATTTAATTTAATTATTGCTTTATTAAGTATTTCTTTATGATTACAATTTTGTTGTATTAATAGGATTTATGTAGTGTAACATTTGTTTCATATATCTAATCGATCTGGGAAGGTATTTATATTATAAATGATATGGGTAATGGTTTAATAAAATATTTGTATTATAATTCTAAAGTGACTACTGCCACAATTTTTCTTTATTCACTTTGTCATTTACTTTCTCTAACCCCATATTAGTTAATTATGCGAGTTTTCCAATCCCCATTCTTTAAGTGAGAAAGAGTACAGTGAGCTAGAAAATGGGAAATCATCTTACCAGGTTTTAAATCTCTATTTAGCACAAAGATACCTATTTATTATTTTTTTATGAATAATTATTTATCAGCACACATGCCCTAATATCATTTGAACTTGCATATCCTTTCAGGAGGAGAGTTAAATTTCCTTCTGGAAGTGGCACGAGGGGTTGATTTAGAGTTACCCCCCCCCAAAGGTATGTAAAGAGTCAACCCTTCCATAAGTATCTTCCTGTGTCCGTAACACTGTTACAGTAGAGTTTTGAATCTGTTCCTACTTCGGAATGTCGCCATATTTTCCCTCATGTTCAGTTTATCTGCATGCTCATATCAATGAAGTAAAAGTTAACCAGTATAGAATAGAAATTTTTTGGCGCCTAACGTGTAAGCCTTACTTAACATGGCCAGTATTGGAAAGACACGGCCATTAAACGTAACTAAAGAAAAGGGAAAATCTCGCAAAATCTCAAAAATATTGGGAATGAATTTTTTGTTAGAGACAAGATTTAAAAAAAGGAGAAAAGAAGTTAACGATTGAGAAACTTAATAAATAAAATTCTAAACTTTGTTTTGTTTTTGAAGTGACAATTGTCACTACAGTAGTACTCATTTAGATTATATTACCATGTGTGCATATTTAAAAAAGTTTACAATTGAGAATCTTTATAGATAACAATTCTAAGTTTTTTTTAAGTGACGTTTGTCACTACGATAATACTGATTAAGTTTATTTTGTCGTATATACATATTTAATAAAAATAAAAGGCAGTATTAAAGTATAAACTGTGCATTTAATAAAAATAAACAGCAGTATATAGGTATAATCAAATCTTAATATATAAGAATTTTAAGCTTTATTTTGTTTTTGAAGTGACCTTCGTCGCCACAATACTATTGATTTAAATTGTATAAAAATAGGCGGTGAATCTTAATAAATAATAACTTTAAGAACTATATTTTGTTTTTGAAGCGACCTTTTGTTGCTACAGTAATATTGATTTAGATTGTTATAGCTATATATAAGTGGTTATAGTAAAGATAAATGATTGTATACAAGCGTAAACTACGTATTGTATAAAAACAAGTGGCGGACTGCGGAAATAAAGATTTTTTTTTTGTAAAAAGAGAAAAGAGAAAGTAGATCTTTATTAAATAAAGTAGAATTGTGAAGTTGCATGATAAAGAATTTAGTTTTTGATGGCATGAAACAGTTCAGAATCATAATACTATTCACGATCAATTTCTTTTCATTTCGTTTTGAAAACAATCCCAATACGTGCACAATTTAATGTTAGCTTGGTTTGTATATGTGTTAATGGTGTTGGAAGGGTGATCTCAGAATAATTTTGTGATTTATAGTTAATAAATGAGAGAAATATAACACGTAAGGGAAAAATAAATGACGGTAGGGATAACGAAAGCTCAGAACGGTGCGCGCTGAATTATTTTATGAAAAGAAATAAATAAAGAGAGTTAAGTTAATCAAAGTATCGTTAAACCATAGATTTAAGAGTTAATCAAATAAAATATAGTTAAAGCCATATAACAAAGCAAATTTATAATGAATTGAAAATAATACTATATATGTGATCAAGATCACAGTCCAGAAAGCAAAATCAAAAAAAGATAGATATGAGTGAAAAGCATAACGAAATAATTGGGGAAATGGCAGAATAAAGCCAGCCTCAAAATGAAGGAAAACCCATGGGAGAAAATGAAAACTTAATGAAAATGATGGAGATGTTTGTAAATACTATAAGGCTAGAAATCAGTCAGATGTCAAAGGAGATAGCTAAAAAGTTTGATGGCTTTAGGTAAGAAATATTCTTAGGGATTGAAACAAGGTTTCTAGGTGTAGAAGAAAAATGTAGGGGCCTCCATCAGATTAATAGTGATAGGTTGGAAGAAATCCAAACAAGGCAGCAAGTAATGGAAGCAGATTGCAAGAGAATACAAGAAATAGATGAATGGTTTGAAGAAACAGTGAAAGATTATAGTAATGGAATAGTGAAGCTAGAAATGCATGTAACTGAAAATAATGAGTGCATAGAGAATCTGTGCCAGACAGTGGCTCAAATCGAAAAACAGTTGATAGAAAAACAAGATATAAATATGATAAAAGAACAGAAACTGATAATGGAACAAAGGGGGGAGGATATAAATATAGTTAATAAAAAAATAATGACAAGGGATTATATAATATGGATGAAAGTAGTTGAAGGGTATGAGGATAGTAGTGAGCTAGCAAAAGTAAATCAGGAACCGTGTAGTGTGGATGGAAAAGTAAGACCTATGCAGCAAGAATTTGGAGAGGCTAAGATAGTAGAGGGATGTCAATTATATCAATATAACATCAACCAGTTTTTAAAGATTAGAATTTTTGAGGGGCTAGTTGGAGAAGCTCCTTTGAAGCATATAAATAGCTTGAAAAAGTATTTCAGTGCTAACAGAATGGTAGAGAAAAATAAACTAACCATTGTGACTAACCACCTACAGGGTGACACTCAGTCATGGTGGGAATCTTTGTTCTACCAACCCACCAACCTTTGAGGGTTATAAAGAAGCGCTATTAAGAAATTTCTAGAGCAAAGAGCACCAGGAGACTATCTTATCCCAGATTATGGAAGAGAAGTATAGGGCTAATGAGGGGGGGGAGCTAGCTAAAATTTTTCCAAAGACAAGTGGCTAAGCTAAGGAAGCTCAGTGCATGCCGCGCATCGGAAGGCCAGATCATAAGGATAATACGCCACAACCTACCCTTTAGAATTGAGTAAATGCTTCTCACTGCCAATACAAATTCGATAGAGTCAGTGGCTGAACTACTGAATGCAGTGGATATGAGCCAACAGGGCCACCCACCAGATAGAACCCATGAAGATGTTGGCCTCAATGCCATGGGCTGGGGGAAACAAATATGCAGCTGAATGCAAACCTTGGTATAATGATAAGTATTCCAGAAATCTTAAGCGAATGACAGACAATGATACTGTGGAAAATAAAATTGATGAACTAGTATATAAAGGAAAGGGAAAGTGGGCTAGATCACTTTCACCTCAGCCTGGGTGTAGTAAAAACAGCAGGTAGGCTTTTATAATAAATGGTCATGTTGTTTTAGGGTCAGATGCATGGACTTCAGTTTTCCAAGTGTTGTGTGTGTAGGTCAGTCTGCTTTCTGTGTTCTGGGGTTAGAGATGGTAGAAGTGCAGAAGAATGGTTGGAGGTCTTGGCATGGTCTGGAAGTTCTGTGACATTGTGGCGTAGTAGGCAGAGATGAAAATTCCTCTGAGTTTTATTTCACTGCAAAAAACTATGTAAGCCGCAATAAGAAACGAGCATGAGTGCAGTGGATGGCAGAGATGAAAATTCCCCTGGGGTGAGTTCTTTAAGAAGTAGTCATAAGACTCACATATTTCACTTTGCTTGGCGGTCGCAGAGCTCTATATATGACAGATCTTTATGCTGTAATTCTGTGTTTCTTGGTGTTTCTGGCCTTGGGGAGATCAATGCAGAGTTGGCTTTTGCACATAAATGCTTGGGAGATGGGGTTACATATCTCTGGGTTCTGGACATCATGCCCACTGTTCACCAAAGATATATGTTATAAAATTTTAAGTTTTTGTAAAATACAATTAATAATAAAGACATTAAAATGATAATCCATTTAAATGTCTCATGTTAGAGGAGGGTGTTGTGCCAGGCACGTTTGATGTGGTCAAGCACAAGATAAGGTCAGCTAAATTAATGGTCGAAAATATGTAAAAAGCCATTAAATGAAGGGGGGAGGTATACTATTTATATAATTAAAATTTGTTATAAATTAAGAGAGTGAACTGTGGCTATAGTTTAAACTAACACACACATATGTTTAAAGCTGATGTTTAAAGGCTTAGAAATATGTATTTGCAATTTTGATTTTTTTTAAAGAGAAAGATAACTCCAAAGTGTATGTATAATTTTAAATATTTTTGTTTGTTGAAGAAACAGCTTTTATTTAACAAATTGTTATTCTCTATTTATATTTTTTGAGGGTTTACAAAAAATGTAAAAAAAAAATTTTTTTTATATTACTGTTGATTAAAAATATTTAAGAATAATTTCAAAATTGAGGTTTTTAATGGTGATTTTCTCTTCAGTTGCATTTGAGCATGTCATTGTCTTAAATTGAAGAAAAGCCTAAATGCATTGTGATTTCCTGTCCACGCTAAAATAATTTTAACAGGACAAAAGAGTTTAATTAGACTTGCAATAATGCGTGGAGAGAGGAATGTTCAAGTTATATGAAACAATTTTTTAATTAAAACAGAAAAAACTTCGATTCTGATAATGAAATTAATCAAGAGTAAAAAGATGTTATCATTTCATTGTGATATGAATGAAGATATAAAAAAATAAGAAAAATCTAATTGGAAATCAAATTCTTAAAACAATTAGTCAAACCAATTCAAGGAGATTTAATTAATTTTTGTGTATGGAGCTGGGATATCTGTTCTGAAATTGCAAGGGGCAGTTGACTTTTGATTTTCAAAGAAGGCAGTTCACCTTTGCTTTACAAAGAAGGCAGTCTAACTTTTTCTTGTCAAAGAGAGCAGTTCACCTTTTCAAATCTTATTGGAAGCTAATGCTATTCTGAAATATGTGAAGTCATGCAACTCTTCTAATCATGATGACTCTAATACCTTTCCATCATTGAAATAACCTAGCAGATAACCAGTCAGTTGATTCTGATGGGAGCATAACTACAACATGCCATCGAAGCCTGCAGTTAACCTAGGATTCTTAAGCCAATAAAGGACAATTGATATCATTTAATATCCTGTTGAATATCCTTTCTCCAACTTAAAGATGCAACTCAAGCATTCGCTTGCAGATAAAATGATCATGGAATAGAAGCCGACTTCAGTGCATCCATCCAGCTCCACTCCTGCCATCCCCACAGAATGTAAACCCCAAGATTTAAGCACCAAGGTGATGATGATCAATTCTATGAACTTATAACGCAGTCAAGTCCAGCCCTTGCCATAGTAGATGAATGTATAGCCCAATCAAAACCCATACAAGAATGCTCATAGACTTTATCGGGTACACTATTTTTTTGTGTTTATTTTATTTTAAATTTAATATCGATTTCATAAATATATATTTTATGTACATACATATATAAAACCCACCTGTATATAACATGTCAATTTTTCTTTATCTGCGTAATGCATATGTGTGAGTTTATTTATAATCCCCAGATCACTCTCTCACATATAATTATTTGATTTATTTTCTTATTAAGAAATAAATTTTCTTTTATTTAATTTAATTATTGCTTTATTAAGTATTTCTTTATGATTATGATTTTGTTGTATTAATAGGATTTATGTAGTGTAACATTTGTTTCATATATCTAATTGATCTGGGAATGTATTCATATTATAAATGGTATGGGTAATGGGTTAATAAAATATTTATATTATAATTCTAAAGTGACTACTGAGATAATTTTTCTTTAATCTCTTTGTCATTTACTTTCTCTAACCCCATATTAGATAATTATGTGAGTTTTCCCATCCCCATTCTTTAACTGAGAAACAGTATGCTGAACTAGCAAATGGGAAATCATCTTACCGGGTTTTAAATCTCTATTTAGCACGAGGATACTTATTTATTATTTTTTTATGAATAATTATTTATCAGCACACATGTCCTAATATCATTTGAACTTGCGTATCCTTTCAGGAGGAGAGTTAAATTTCCTTCTGGGAGTGGCACAAGGGGTTGATTTAGAGTCATTCCCCAAAGATATGTAAGAGTCAACCTTTCCATAAGGATCTTTTGTGTCCGTAACACTGTTACGGTAGAGTTTTGAATCTCTTCTTACTTTGGCATGTCACCATATTTTCCCTCATGTTTGGTTTATGCACATGCTCATATCAACGGAGTAAAAGTTAACTGGTATAGAATATATATATATATATATATATATGTGTGTGTGTGCGTGTGTGTGTGTGTGTGTTAAAAAGCACTATACACTTGCAGTTCAATAGACAATATATATATTCTAGTCTAATCAAGGTTTACTAATAAATTATGAGCTATTATGTTGATTATACATTAGAACATGAGAGGAGCTTGGAACAGAATATAGTGTAGTTTGTGACTCTTCCACATATAAAAGATAATTTTATAAATTCCACAGCCTGAGAACATTTTTAATATAATTCTATAATGGTAGATGCAGACTATTTATCTTCATTGAACACAGTATTCAGACCCTCTTTGGTTTAGTGCAATAGCAGAATGTAGAAATTTGGAACTACAGACCTTGGATCAACACCCTTGTTCTCATTATTTTGGTGCTCTAATTTCTTATAAATTCTTGAACAATAAAGCCAATCAATTATTATTATTATTATTATTATTATTATTATTATTATTATTATTATTATTATTATTATTATTATTATTATTATTATTATTATTATTATTATTATTATTATTATTATTATTATTATTATTATTATTATTATTATTATTATTATTATTATTATTATTGTTATTGTTATTATTATTATTATTATTATTATTATTATTATTATTATTATTATTATTATTATTATCATCATCATCATCATCATCATCATCATCATCATCATCTAGCAGAACTGCTTGCACTTTTTTTTCATCAGTGTTGTATTATCATATTATGACTTTATTTTATTTGATAATTTTATGCAGTTATATATATATATATTATAACGGAAACTGGTTATTCGTACGGTTGCTTAATTATTTGTACTTTCAACTATATTTATTTTGATTATTTTATTCTATATTATACTTATTTATTATATTTTAATTCTTTTCCTTTCATAACTTTTATTTCTATCCATTTATTGTTTACAACTTAGATTCTTTATTATCTTATTTATTATTTTAACCAACGCCGTTACAATACAAGCAGAGAGCTAATACAGATACAAATTTAACTTTATATCTATACCCTTGACTGAACCCCAAGGCAATACATACATATTATCTTGGCATTATTTTTCCCAGCCAAGAACTCTCGGCTGCTGAACAGAGCAAACTATTTCAAAGAAATTTAACGAATGTCCAGTGCTTGCTATTTATTTTTTTTGAATTGGGATTTCGCACGAACAAGCAGCACATGAATATCTTAAACAAATTTGTATGCCCCTTTAATCACTAATTACAGTTTCCCTCCTGTCATACCTTGGTGATATAAGAATAAAGCAAAGATACAAAATTTAATGACAAATATGTTTAAAAATCATATTCACACTTTATATAAAAAATTACATAATAATAATAAACACACACTTATAAATACATGGATATAATAAATATATGAAAATAGATCAGATATAAAAGTTCCTAAAGTCCTGTTGATAGAGTTCTATTTTTATCAAATCATTAATTTTATATTTAATTATGAATAGTAGACGAATGAAAATGCATGCATGCTTTTACCTAGGCTTTGTTGTAATTGTCCCATGGGTATTTCTTCTGAGTGCTCTTGATTAACTTCCTCAGTTTGTGGGGTTATTTCTTTCCAGTTTTTGCTTGTTGATTCCTTAGGTTCTCCATTAACTTCCTCAGTTTGTGGGGTTATTTTCATCCAGTTTGCTGGTCGATTCTTTAGGTTGAGTTTCAATTGACAGCTACAGAAGTGGCGGTCCCTCTAGCAGGTCAGGCAAAGATCTTACATTGTGAGTCAGTGATGAGATGGCTTGAATCCGAACCCACGTCCCTTTAACGCCACTATCCATGCACTTCTTCCATTTTCTTTTAGCTGTTGCTTCTCTAAAGTCTCTACTAGCAATGCCAGACAAAAATTGTAATTTTCTTAATCTTATTTTTTTGTTCATTGTTTTTTAAAATTTTTTTAATTAAGACTTAGATTTCCAACCAATTCTTATCATTATGTTTCTTTATTTAATTAGTGGCCAGAATGTAAGTCCCAATTAATTTAACAGATCAGGCAAAGATCTTCCGTTGATAACATTTCTTTGTCCGTGGAATTTAATTTGTCCAACAGACTTTCACACCTACAGCCTTATTGATTCTTTTTTATATATCACATATTACATTTATTTTATTTAAAGTTTACAATTCCTTCTTTTTTTTTCACATTTACGTTTTACATTTATTTTAATTTGTTATAATATATTCTTATTTCTTCATTTATTTATTTTGAGACACTAATTCTTATTATATTGGGACATTAATTCTTATTATATAATGAGTCCAGGATTCTTATTGGCACTTCATTTCAAAGTTTAACCATCGAGAGCCATGAGAATCTAAAGTGCAAAGAGACGGATGAATCAAGCTCAAAACATGACCCAACATAATGCATACACACACACATATATATGTCTCAATCTGCAACCTCATACCCCTATCAGTGATATCTATCATTTAAGCATTATCACTGTTGTTCATTTAGTTTATTTTATTAATTATTAAATGGCTCTTTAATGAGCCTAAATGATTCTTATTTTATTTTTACTTTTATTTATTTGTCAATTATATCTTCATTTATAACTGACAGATTGTGATACGAATAAACTATTTATAGATTTCTTTTGTTTTTTTTTTGGTATTACTTTTATTTACATTGTCTTGTTGTGCTTGACTGCACATAAATACTCATTAAGTCTATCATACACATAAAAAATAAAAAAAAGTCTATCATTAATTTCATTCCGTGAACACTACTCTTTTTTGTGTTTATCATAGTGACTTTAATTATTTGTCATGAGACGAGTTGTCCCACCTGTCATACGTTTAAAAAAAAAACTATTTTCCATGATCCCATGCCGTTATTGTTTGATCGAACCGACCTATCCGTCCATTTATTTTCTTTAAGATTAGTTTTTGTCTGGAGGCTTCTTATCCCTCCTTATCAGCCTTAGCAACCGAGCATTATATGTCCCCTTTTTCTCCATTCCTTGTGCTACTACGAAAGCCTTATTCCCATACCTACATCTGATTACATAAGGGCCGTCATAGATAGGTTGTAATTTTTTATATATATGTTTCTCGGGATGGCTCACAGGCTGCACTCTTACCATGACCTCATCTCCTATCTTAAGTATGATTTTTGCTGCTCCCTGTCTCTGACATCTTAAATTACCCATCTTTTTTAACCAGCTGAGTGCTTGCTCTGCATCCTTCCTTCTATTTATCGAATTTGTTCCCACTGGTAGTCTGGTCTCAAAGGGACACGGGATGTTTTTCCCATAATGCAAACAAACAGGTTCAAACCCTGTGGATTCGTTTTTTTGACCAGTTTATCATATTTACTATTCGCGGGATTTTTTTTACCCATCTTCGATGGTCATCCTGGATGCAGACACAAAATAATCGCCCCAATTCCCTCATAATTCATTCACATGGGTTAGACTGAGGGTTACGGATTGATGTCAGTATGTGTTTTATCCCATGTTTGTGAACCCAATTCTTCCATTCGTTTGATATGAACAGCATTCCATGGTCCAATAGAATTTTCTCAGGAATTCCCACAGCTCTGAAGTGTTGTTGCTCTAAAGCCCTCATGGTTTGTTTTGCATTAGCCTGAGTTACCGGATACGCCGCCACTAGCTTCGAGATTATGTCATATGTGACAAGCAGATATTTCATTTTATTAAATGGGGGTAATGGCTCATAGAAGTCAATTGCTATTAAACTATTGGGTTGCTGGGCATAGATTGGTTGCAATGGACCTATCCCCAATGTGTTAGGTGGCTTCGTTTTCCATGCACAGCACATGTGCCAATGACGTTTATAATGTTAGCATACATTTGTGGCCAGTAGAACCAATGGCTGAGCCATCCTTCCACCTTCTTCGCCCCATAATGTCTGTATGTATTATGTATGTGTTCAATCACGTGTTTCCTCATGATGACCGGTAAGAAAATACGCGTTTTTTCATTCGAAACACACGCTGAAGGACTCCTCCTTAGCAGAAGTGCTTCCTACCCTTCCACAATGGATTCTCCTTCATGTCAGTCGTATACTGATGTTGTAAATAGTTTATTATCTGCTTGCAATCGTTGTCCCTTCCTTGATGCTCTTTTAATTTCCGCAACTCATCTTCCATTGTTCCTTCTCCATCCATTTCCGCTGTGGCTATATATACTCCGTCACAGCTTAAGTGTTGCCCTTCTGCCACCGGATATCGGCTTAGGGTATCTGCTACAATGTTCTCTTTCCTGCAGCAGTACACTACTTTATAGTTAAATTCCTGCAGGAACAAACTCCACCTTATTAGCCTGCTATTTGTCAAAAAACTGTGGTTAAGAAACTCGAGGCTCTTATGGTCAGTCATCACCACTACTTTGAAACCTATCAGATATTGCCGAAATTTCTTAACGCCCACACTACTTCCAGAGCTTCCTTCTCGGTCACAGTATAATTCACTTCCAGTCCTTTCAATAAGCGACTAATGAAGCAAAGGATTCCATGTTGCCCTTTTTCTAGTATTTGAAACAACGTGGCCCCCAGTCTGAACCCGCTATTATCCGTCTGTATGAAAAATGGTCTATTGATATCAGGATATGACAGCATAACCTCCCCTAAGAATCCCTCCTTTACTCTTTTGAAACTTCGCTCATGCTGTTCATCCCACGTCCATGTTTTCTCTTTTCTTAATAAGTGTAGTAATGGCTCTATGTCTAGTGAAAAGCCCCTATAGAACTGATTGTAAAATGTACACAGCCCCAGGAACGATTTAACATGTTTTTTATTTCGAGGTGTTGGAAACTCCTGAATTGCTTGGATTTTTTCCGGGTTAGGTAGTATTCCCCTCTCGCTGATGATATGGCCTAGAAATTTGACCTCAGTAGCCATCATGTGACTTTTATTCAAATTGATTCTGATACCTTTTCTTTTGCACTCGTCTAATAACCGTTCTAAATGCTCAAAATGTTCCTTTATACTTTCTGATGCAACAACAATATCATCCACATATATCACGACAAAATTTTTAACCTCTTCCGACAACACTTGATCTACACACTGCACTAGCCCTGCCCCACTATTTTTTAACCCAAATGGAATTCTATTAAAGTTATACGCTGGTCCAATATACCTAAACGCCGTATATTTCCGGTCCCTTGGATGCAACTTAATTTGCCAATAACTGGACATCAAATCGAAAGTCAAAAATATTTTTTATTTTTAAACCTTGTTAACAATTCATTCATAGGTGGCAGAGTGTTCATATCAGGAATGGTTATTCTGTTCAACTGTCTAGTGTCTAAACACAACCGAATTGATCCGTCCTTTTTCTTTACTGTTACGATGGGGTTATTATATGGAGATGAGCATTTAGATATGATTCCCCATGTCAGCATTTTATCTATTTGCTCTTCTACCTCACATTTATATTGATAGGATATGGGATACACATGAGGTCGATAAGGCTGATCTTCCATGAGCCTTATCCTGTGTTCCTACCCCCGGATCTCATCGGGAATCTCCGAGAATACCACCTCATGGCAGTGTTCTAATTTCTTCAGCCTATATCTGTGCCTATCACTTATAACTTTCGATTCATCTATCACTTTCAGCATTTCTATCTCCATCAAGGCATTTTGTATATAATCCATTTTATCAGTCTGTTCCCTTAAATCCATTATAAATGGAGTTGTTACATTACCCATCTCTGCCCGATTATGTTTAAAATCCAACACACACTCATTTTATGCATAAAGTCTGATCCTAGTATAACCCCATGGATTAATCCTTCTAAAATCAACAATACATGATCATATTCCCTATCAGCTATGCGTAATTTCACCGATACCTGTTTTGAAGCCAATTTGACTCTCTTTCCATTAGCCATTATGACATGTGTCATTTTCAAAGGTAGGGTTTTAATCTCCGGGTTGACACAACACACTTTATCAAACATCTCCTGTGACAAAACAGATATCTGACTCCCCGAGTCTAATAGTACAGTAGTCCCAATTTCTTCTACTCTTACTTTTATCTTTGGGCAGATCTGCAGTGCCATCATAGGCATATTCTCTTCCCTGTTATGTACCAAATTCGCTAACTGTATATGACCAGCTTCAATGTCTTTGTCTCCTCCCATACTATTATCTAAAGTTATTAAAACCTCAGCCATCTGTTCTACCTTTTGCTTGTCAATCATCATTTGTTCTATCTCTGTGGGAAAGCCTCGTCTAACTAGCCACATGATTTGCTGTTCTGTTAATGGGTGTATAGTGAGCACTCTCGATTTTGCTACCTGTCTGTGAAAAAACATGTGAAGTGATTCCCCTGGCTGCCATTTAATTTGTGCTATTTGAAACTTAAAATTTTCCTGAAGCTCCTCCCCCTTGTAGCTTGCTAACCTCGAGTGGTTATATTTCTCAAATGTCTCCGGTTTTACTTGTAGTGAGTCCCACCAAAACCGGGCTTCATCCTGTATGTGACTGCGTGCTATGGCAACCCTTGCCTCATCACTCAATCTATTCAAGTTGCAATACCACTCCACACTCTCCAAATGCTCATTCAGCATCTCACCCTCCTGTCCTGAGAATGTTTTTACTTTTAACAACTGACTGGCTGCCTCTGTTTTACATATATCTGCCCATGTTTGCATGTTTTCCTGTTCCTCCTTTCTTTTTTCTTTCTTTCTTTCCCTTGCTCCTCTCTAAGCTTGTCTACCTCTTGACACACTGTTTCTAGCCTATCCTTCACATACTTCATCTCATCATTTACTTGTTCCACCCTTTGACTAAACTTTTTATTTAGTCATTCATCCAACTCTCCTATCTTCCTACTATTTCTTTCATCTATTTCCCTTATTTCCATAAACAACCTTTGCTGGCCTTCCATTAATTCCATGAACATATCTCTTATATTACAGCTTTCCATTTTATTTTTATCATCAATCACTGTCTCCATTCCCTTTCTAATTTTTACACTTCCGTCACTAGCTATTTCTCCGGACGGTTCCATTATTTTTTCGGAGGTTTTTCCTATTTTGCCCACTAGAGCATCCATTTTTATTTTTGATCTGGTGTGCATCAAATTTATTTAACACACACACACTAATTAATCACATATATTGTATTCTACAGCTTTACTATCTAACCTTATCCTTATAGGATTGTATTACTTTACTAACTTTATATTTCACAGACACTAGGTATGTTTGTTCAGCTCTCCCTGTCTCACTCACTAATCATCACTCACCCATGCCTGCCTTCAAGACCCCTCCGCAACTGACTCCAATTTACAACCTAACTTCCCACATTATATTACATTCTCTTTCTCTCCTTTTACCCTCTAATATTTATTTTATTTCTTGCTTTGTCCACCACCAAGCTATTTTTGATTTGTTTATTAATTATTGCATAAACTATTAATTTTGTTATACTCGAATTCAAATGGGCTGAACTTGTAAATGTGACAATATATCCCGGACTGGCCCCCAATTAAAAAGGAAACTGGTTATTCGTACGGTTGCTTAATTATTTGTACTTTCAACTATATTTATTTCAATTATTTTTTTCTATATTATACTTATTTATTATATTTTAATTCTTTTCCTTTCGTAACTTTTATTTCTATCCATTTATTGTTTACAACTTAGATTCTTTATTATCTTATTTATTATTTTAACCAACGCCATTACAATACAAGCAGAGAGCTAATACAGATACAAATTTAACTTCATATCTATACCCTTGACTGAACCCCAAGGCAATACATACATATTATCTTGGCATTATTTTTTCCCGCCAAGAACTCTTGGCTGCTGAACAGAGCAAACTATTTCAAAGAAATTTTAAGAATGTCCAGTGCTTGCTATTTATTTTTTTTGAATTGGGATTTCACAGGAACAAGCAGCACATGAATATCTTAAACAAATTGGTATGCCCCTTTAATCACTAATTACAGTTTCCCCCCTGTCATAGCTTGGTGATAGGAGAATAAAGCAAGGATACGAAATTTAATGACAAATATGTTTAATAATCATATTCACACTTTATATAAAAAATTACATAATAATAATTAACACACACTTATAAATACATGACTATAATAAATATATGAAAATAGATCAGATATAAAAGTTCCTAAAGTCCTGTTGATAGAGTTCTATTTTTATCAAATCATTAATTTTATATTTAATTATGAATAGTAGACAAATGAAAATGCATGCATGCTTTTACCTAGGCTTTGTTGTAATTGTCCCATGGGTATTTCTTCCGAGCGTTCTTGATTAACTTCCTCAGTTTGTGGGGTTATTTTGTTCCAGTTTTTGCTTGTTGATTCCTTAGGTTCTCCATTAACTTCCTCAGTTTGTGGGGTTATTTTCATCCAGTTTGCTGGTCAATTCTTTAGGTTGAGTTTCAATTGACAGCTACAGAAGCGGTGGTCCCTCTAGCAGGTCAGGCACAGATCTTACATTGTGAGTCAGTGATAAGATGGCTTGAATCCGAACCCATGTCCCTTTAACGCCACTAGCCACACAGTTCTTCCATTTTCTTTTAGCTGTTGCTTCTCTAAAGTCTCTACTAGCAATGCCAGACAAAAATTGTAATTTTCTTAATCTCATTCTTTTGTTCATTGTTTTTTAAATTTTTTTTAATTAAGACTTAGATTTCCAACCAATTCTTATCATTATGTTTCTTTATTTAATTAGTGGCCAGAATGTAAGTCCCAATTAATTTAACAGATCAGGCAAAGATCTTCCGTTGATAACATTTCTTTGTCTGTGGAATTTAATTTGTCCAACAGACTTTCACACCTACAGCCTTATTGTTTCTTTTTTATATATCACATATTACATTTATTTTATTTAAAGTTTACAATTCATTCTTTTTTTTTTTCACATTTACATTTTACATTTATTTTAATTTGTTATAATATTTTTTTTTTTAATGAGAGAGAAGACACGCATTTCTTTATGCTTCCTTTTTTCCTCTCCCACAATAAACAAAATAACTTTCTAGCATTTGACTTACAAAAGAGAAAGAGACACATTTCTTTATTTATGCAGCCCCCCTCCCCTTCTCTTACTATTACAAAATCCATGGTAATTTTGACATTACAATTTCAATTTTTCTTTTCCTTCCTTTCTTTTTTTAAAAAAAAATTTATTAGCTAATTTATTACTTTCTAATTTTATTAATAAATATATATGTGTGCCAACGACTTTACGTGGTCATCACAATATATTATCAGCTATATTTATTTATTTGAGAATAATCCTATGCTTTTAAAGACTGTCTTGTTGCAAAAATATTTTTAATTTTTAATTTTTATTAATTAAAAAAATATAAAAGAATATCTTTTTTTAAAACCAAACTGATTCTTTCTTGAAACAATAATTTAATTGTTTGTGTAATAAATATAATTTCAATTTTCATAGAATTATCTATTTAATCAAATAATGATTTGATGATGTAATATTTTGTTTATTATTCTAATGTTAAATCTACCAACATTTTTATGAATTTTGACATAAGGTAGCACTTTAAATTGTTATTATAAACCATGTTAAGAATCTTTTTGGGGGAATCTTTTTCTTCAAATTTTTCAAACCCTTCCATCTTATGAATTTTGACATAAGGTAGCACTTTAAATTGTTATTATAAACCATGTTAAGAATTTTTTTGGGGGAGTCTTTCTCCATAAATTTTTCAAACCCTTCCATTTCAATTAAACTAGAAGTTTAGGAACTGAAAACTATTTGTAATATACATATATATTTTAACATAGCATGAACCTGTTTTTTACAATGTCATGCACTAAATCATTTATTTCTTTTAAAATAAATATCAAAAATTGGGGTCAAGGGTTAATAACCTAATGGTTAGCATAGCTACCTTCTAAGCAGCTGGCTTGGTTAATTTCCCAGGTCAATACATTTGACTTATGAAAAAAATAAAAAGGAAATGGGACTACTGAGAAAAATCTTCACTTTTACAACATACCTCTAATGCTCCTAATTAATCGTTATGCATGATGTGTAAATTGTTATTTTAATCAACTTTATTTTTCATAACTTCAAATTTAACTCCGTATTCAATAGTATGTTTTTTTTACTTTATTAATATAATTTTTACTAATTAAAATTATTTGTAGATATCAATGCTAAATGAATTAGACATTTCTTTTAACACACACACACACACACATATACACATATATATATATATATATATATATATATATATATATATATATATATATATATATATATATATTCAAGTATAACACTAATTAATCCTACAAATTAATAAAAAAACACAACAATAGCTTACAACTTAATTGGAATCTTAAATAACATATATTTTAAATGCTACACAAGAAGGCAGCCATTCCATAAATACTATAGCTGTAACTTATTTTTATTTGGTAAATTGAAAATTATAGAAGTAATTCCATTGTGTTGTTTATTATAAATTGTGTTTGTCTGATATTATATGTATTTATATAATATTTAAATACATGTATATAGTCTATATTGAATTTAATGTAATTAGAAAGGATTTGAACTCAGACTTTCAAACTCCCTTCAACTATCCACTCCATTTTTGTCAGTCAAATGTATATTATAGCTAGAAACTAGACTTAACAATAAATTTATTGAACTTATATAAGTAATTTATTTCATTTGTAATTTAAAATATGCTTTCTCCACACACTAATTATTTTTGTTAATCAAGATTATGAAAAAAAAAAGAAAACTGATATTAACTTAAAGTTAATTCTAGCTTTATTGGTTTGCTTGGCATCACTTAATTGAAATGTCATCAATATCGAGATGTTTGTTCATTGAAGCAAATATTTCTTCATTTCCATAATTAATTATCCAAACTATTAATGATGAGATTTTTTTGTCAATAATTTTAGAAAATAAAGAAAGGTTTTTATGACAGCTACTTATAAAAATAAAATATGAAAAGAGAAATCATAATAAGTTGATAACAATTTTTAATATGTTTCTCTTGTAAAGTTTATTTAAAGATCACATTTTAATATATATATATATATATATTGTGCCCTTTTCTATAGGTCGGTAATAGTTCATAACAGTCAATTACTAAAAATTTTAAATTTAGAATATGTTCTTTTAAAATGGTAATTGTATTAAGTCAATTATATCTTTAAAGTACAATTTGAAGCTAAAGAGAATACGTAGTATATAAAATCATTTAAAAAATGGTTATGTAAAGCTTAAAATATTGTTTCATATGGTTGTAAAAGCTGGCCATATTAAACAACACAGCTATAAATATTAAAAGTATATTTAAAAATTCGATTTTAATAGTTTAAAATGTATAATTTAATAAATGCTATGTTTAAATTTATAATCATATTTAATAGTCAAAATTAATATAGTATATTTTTAAAATAAACTTTATGATGGTGAAAATTATATGTAATTCTATATTTTCTAAATTGTTCTTCCAAATTTTTTATAATTATTTTATATAATATAATAAGTGTATCAATTATATAAATATAGGCAGAGAAATAGATTAAAAAAATTGTCTGTCAAAGTTATTATTCATGTGACTTGTATACTATATACTTTCACACACACACACACTTGTTTGAATTAATAACAAAGTTTAAAATATTTTAAAAGTTATATTATAGAATTGGATGGAATTATTGCCTATCATAAAAGCAAATAATAATAAATATTAAGTTAACTATCGTATGTAATGTTTTAAATAATGTAATAAAGACGAATACAGTTAATAAAAAAAAAAATTAAATATTTTGTTTAAATAAAAATAGATAAATGGAATAGGTTATTAAAATTATTTTAAAAGTTATTTTAAATGTTTAAATAGTTTTAATAATTGAATTAATAGTGGTATTTTAAATAATATTTTAAGTTCATTATGTCATAATTTCTAATTTTGAAATTTAATTGTACTATAAACTAAAAATATGTAAATTTGTTCTCAAGCTAAAGTAAGAATTAACCAATAGGAATAGGTATTCTTACAGATTATAAATATGATTTGCACGGGGTTATCGGGGGAGATTAATAATGTATTGAAACCGAAGAAAGGTAAATTATAACTATCAAAAGTTAATATTTTAAAATTTTTATTTTAGTCAATTGTTTTTTAGTACTTTCTTATTGTTCATTTTGAAAAAAAAAAACGAATTGATAATTTTTAAAGAAGTATTTTGCAAAAGAAAGTTTATAAAAAAATATATTTATAAACTTCATGAAAATGATTTTCTAATTTTTTAAAAGTTACTTGCCAGTAGTATTTTATCTGAAGTTTAACCTAGACTATGCAATAAAAAATGGATCTACTGTGGAATAAAATGGATAGAAATTGTAATACTGTAAAATGATTGGAATATTTATTGATACAGCTTTATTAATACTTCACTGGAGAACTGTTCTGGTACATAAAAACCACAGCTTGAACATTATACGGAGTCTAAAAAATGTATAGAAACGTATTATTTATAAGCTTATCAAAGATTTATTTTTAAATAGTAATAAGACAATTATATCTCATGAATCATTTTATAGAATATTATATTCAAAGGAGTAAAATGTTATATCATTTCTGAAGGTAACATTTTTAAAAAGTATTTTCAAGAATTAAAGAAAGAACCCAGAAGAATATGTTACAGAAGCGTTTTTGATATTAAAATATCCAGTCTTAGAATTGATTAAAAATGTATTTAGAAAAGATTTGTTTAAAGGTACTTGAAGTTTTTTTTTTAAAGTGATATATAAAAATACCAAATGAAAGTTTAAATGTATTAAGAAGGAAACTTATATAAAAAAGTGAACACATAGTTGAATAAAAGATGGATCCATGGAAATACAAATAGTACTTAAAAGTTTATCGAATATTATTGAAGTTAAATTAGATGGATTGATGCATCGGATATGCAAAGAATATTGGTAGAGAAGATTAAGAAGCTTCACAGGACTAATTAATATTATGATTTAATAATTATCATCCTAAATACTAAAACCAAGGATTATTTTCTATAAATTTTACTAAATGGATTAATAATTATTTTTATTTTAAACTTTAACGCACTTGGAGGAGAACATTTTTAAAAACTCTAGAGAAAACAATAAACATTTTGGACTTATCAGGAACTATCTTCAAGAAAATATTTAATTATAGTTTTGATTCCTTTTATTTTGTTAACCTAGTTTAAATCTAAATTTTTTTTTATAAGATTAGGAAAACATAAAAACATTAATTTATTGATATTAAAATTTTATAATATAACAATCTAATAATTTAGCTAAAAATATTTTAATATAAAGTGTATGGGTGTGAATTTTTTTTATATCTGAAATGCTCAAGTGGATAAAGGAAGCCTACTGAACACGATGACTAGATAAAAGTTATTGGTAATAATAATAACTATTGATAATTTATAATGTATATTTTTTTGTTTTCTTTAGATCATTTGTGAATCTAAGAATGAAATGTAAAAGTTTTAATTATATGTAACGCATTTTTTCATACAACATTTTAAAAAAAAAACATTATGAGATAGAATTGATTTGAAAATATGCATACGACAATTTTTTTTTTTATTAGTGATATAATCCAACATAACAAATAATTATGTGATTCTTTTAAAATTTTCATGTTATTGGATATTCAAATATTGTCTAAGTAGATTGTATATGATTAGACATATAGAATAATGAAGTAAGCAGACTTTTCTTGTGGAAAAGCTAGATTGTTTAACTATTAATGAATTTTATTTATTGTTTCGTAAATGCAGATAGTTATTTATCGATGTAAGATGTGGAAAATCTTGAGAAATAATGTTGAGATAGTGGCTTGGAAGTACTGAGTGAACAGGAAACCAAGATTATGTTTTAAGAAATAGGATGTTATAAGGAATGGAAATAATATTTAGTCTTCATGTAAATATCAGCATAGTTAATAAAGCCCTATGACTGATACACATTTTATGTGAACAGTGTTTATATTTCTTAAAATATTTGATGTTCTAATAAAGCTGAAGAAATATCTTTAACATCGTCCCTGTACTATAGGATATTAGGCAGGTAAATGCCATACCTCTTCACACTGTGCCATGATTTTGAGATATGTTAAGAGTAATACTCTAGCTTTCTTCCTTAATCCTATGCATCTGTTTTTGCTATCTTTATTTCATGTAACTGCATTGTTCAGTAAGATATGTTTAAGAGAAATGATAAATAATTTAGAACTTAGGTTATGCTATCGTTTTATATAAGATTGATTTATTTGCTTAGAAGGAATAGGACATTATAACTTAAAATTGAAGATCCAAAGTATCCTAAGGAAAGAAAAGAATCATAGAATATATTTGGAATTTTATTTCGGAAATGAAATATAATTTTTTTTTTAAAATAGGGTATCTACACAAAGATATTTTCTTTAATGTGATAATAATTTTAAATGCTTTAGTATTATTTTTTTTAAGAGAAAATAAGTATTGCATATTTTAAAATACAATAGTACAAAGTAAATTATGTAAACAATATGCATAGTATATTTTTTGTTTATTGATTAACAGAAATATATTGATGATTACACTTATATCATACTAAAGTAAGGCTTAAAGAAGAATATATTAAGATTAGTAAACATTGTGTGATAAACACTAAAATCTAGTACTGAATTTTTGGATAATGTTTTGTGTAACATCTTTGACTTTGCAAGATGAAATTTTTTATTAATATTTTGAGAAATCCATACTCATTATAAAATTTTATTTTCTATAGAATGTATCTCTAAGTATGAATTTTTAAAATAAGATAGTTTAGTAATATTAAGGATAAAATGCTGTTGCTAATAAAGTAGATAAATATATTTGTAATAAGTTAACCATAATGAGAAACCAAATAGTAAGATTTTTTTTAAAATTTTGTCCTAAATCTAAATAAAGATATAATTGAAATATAAATTATTTTTTTTATAACCCGGTAAATCAAACTGTAAAGTAAAAAAGTTAAGGATATCCACTGTAAATAGTGTAAATAAATTGTTTATTTATTTGTTGTTAGTAATAAACTTTGTTAAATTTTGTTATTTAAAAAATTTTGTGTCCGAGTTATTTATTTCTCCATATTGCTGTATGAAATCGCAATATATGCATAATAATTGAAACAAATATATAATTTTGCACAAAAGATAAATAGAGAATTATTTTAAGAATTTTAAATATTTTATTGGTATTCATTATAATTAAATAATCATAATCTTACATAATTTTATTGGTCATAAATCAGTTATCACAATATTATATTAAATTATATGCTATCAGTTGCCACACATATTTTGTTTGTCAGATTATTAAAATGCTACCACATATTTATTATATCATTACATGAAGATATAAGATCATATTATATTATTTCATTATTTTATTATGGTAATAAAATTATAGTAAAAAGAAAAGATATCCAGTGTAATTAAACAATTAAGAATATTATTATTATTATTATTATTTATTATTATTAGTTCAGTGTAGTAGATTATGACATAAAATCCCTTCTCATATTTTACTACCATATTTTAAAATTAACTTAGAATAAACTTTATGAACTTGGGATTATTTTATTGAGCTTGATTATTAAATAGAAGATTAAGATTTATTTATTAGTTTAATCTTAGTGAGTAGAAGTTATTAAAGTTGTAAGATTACTATGAGTTTGTTATTTGAAATAGTAATAAAGGGGGGATAGTGTTCTTATGCCATTGAGGTAGTATCCTGTGGGATATTAGCTCAATGTAATCTATCTTGTCACCTGTATTTTCACTTCAAGTCTCATGAAAATATTAAATATTTATTTAATTTATTTTATGAACTGAACCTTATTCGTATTTTAAATTTGAGCTAGTGAAACATTTTAATTTTAATGTTGAATATTTTATTTATTAATTAATAACTGAGCTAGAACCCATTTTATTTTAAATCAAAATACTATTCTGAAATGAGGATGCAGAAGATTACAGGTTAGATTTTGGCGTGCCAACTTTAGGGGCTAGAGATGTGTTAGTAAGGGCATCAGATTCAACCAACAGAAAGTTAGATTTTTCTTGTCCAAAGTGACTGCACGATGTGTAGTTGGGAATACAATCGATAGGTCAGATTGTGGTACCCAAACATTAAGGCTACGAGATATATTAGGAATAGTATAATTAAAAATATATAATACAATAGTTAGTATTTAAATTTGTTCGTGTAACTTTAGAGATTATTGATAGTATATCTCACAGAAGATAGATAATTTAATATTTTATTATAGCAATAATTATTTAGGATTTGATTATCATAGTGAACTAAGTTGCTTATTACTAAAAATATTGGAATTTTATGTGGTAGATGATCATGATTGCTTAAAATAGTACTATATTGTTGTAAAACAATTAGCAAAAAAGGTGTTAAAATACGCATATGGGCTAACAGACTTATTAATGTCATTCACTATGACCATGTAAATTACTGAAATATTAAAAATATAGTTTTGAAAATGCTTTAATATGTGCAAATTATCTGTGAATCATGCATCTGTGGAAATAATGTTGTGACATACATTACATATATCTATTATTGTTATTATAGGATTAGACTGTATAAGATTATAAAGGAGGTATATATCTATAGTTTATTGTGGGTGACGGTTAAATGGAGATAGAAGAAACTGGTAAGAAACTATTTTATATGAAAAATTAATAGTAATACATTGTTTAAATATTAAATTTTGAGAAAATGCATATTTGCAAAAAAATGAATAATCAAGATAATAATTTAGAGAGTGAAATATCTGAGTTTATTGTCGATGAAAGTTGTGAGGAAAAACGAGAAATAGAAAACTTAATTGAAATGGAAACAGTAGTAGATAGTGTCCAAATTATAGATAGTAAGATAAAAGAAGAGGTTATGGAAATTAAAACAGTGGAAGAAAAGATAATAGTGCCTAAAAAGTAGGTAGAGAACTCCCAAATATCTCAACTATTATTGATGATGAAGGAGATGAAAGAAGATAGTAATATAAAGTTTAATGTTCTTAATGAAAATATGAGTAAAAATAGAAAAGATAGCAATATAAAGTTTAATGTTCTTAATGAAAATATGAGTAAAAATAGAGAAGATAGTAATATAAAATTTGATGTTCTTAATGAAAATATGATTAAAAATAGAGAGAATACAAAAGCTCTTAATAAAAATATGAGTAAAAATATTGAGTCTCTTAATGAAAACCTAAATAAAACAAATATAAGATTAGAATCTCTTAGTGAAAATGTGGACAAAAATAGTAATGAAATCAGAACTTGTGAAGAAAGTATGAATCAAAAACTTAATGAAACTTGTAAAACAGTAGAAGATTTTAAGGTGGAAGTACAAGATAAATTTAATAATTTGGATTTAAAATTTGATAACAATGAAAAGGCTATTGATTCTTTAAAGGAAGAAATAATGCAAATAGAAGACAGAAATCAAAAGTTGTTGAAGATAAAATTTTCTGAATTTTCAGAAAGACCAGTATAAAAACAGGTTGAAACCAATCTAGACAATGATTTTAGATTTTTTCAGTAATTTTAGAGATAGCGTAATTTACTTTAAATTTATAACTATATTTTTTATATTGTGACAATGGCAATTTCTTAAATATTATTATTTTACTTGAAAATGTTTTTTGAAAAATATATAACTGTTTAAATAATGATTCACTAAATACCAAAGTTTCCTGTCAGTCTATTCCTACTTGAACTTAGCATAGGACCTTAATAATTATATAGAACATGATTGTAGCTACTTAAATATTGGGAAAATAAATACAAAATATCAAGGAAAATATTACAACAAAACCAGAAAGGATTTATGCAAGAACTTTGAAATTTTTTATAACTAGTTTGTCTGGAGTGAGTAAACATTTATTTGAAACAACTTTGTAATATTGCAATGCAGCTAATTTATTAAAGTTAATTAAGAGGAATTGGATATTCATTAAAAATCTTTATTGTAATATTAAATTATAAAAAAAAAGAAAAGTTTACAAATTGAATAAAAAATGTTTCATGCTATAATGATTGTTTGTTTTATTATATAATTGATAGTAATAATTCACATTTGATTTGTCAAAATGGAATTATGTTTCAAGAATGATGTATTTAAAGACAAATTGAAGATGGCTTTTGAATGTCTTTTATGCTTTTAAAAATACTTGCTATTGACTAAACCAATAAATAAATTACATTTTAACATAATTCATCTGGAAATAATGAACTCTGCTACATCTGTTTGAAATATTAAAATTATATCAGTTAATACTTGCTTTGAATAAAATAGCTGTCTTTATACCTGGAAAAGAAAAAATATTTAGTGAAAAGATATATGTTTAAAAGGATAAAAAAAAATCATAAATTTTTAAAGAGAAAAATATTTATTTTAATTCATGAACAATATGTCTGCTGATAAATGTATTAAATAAATAATTTATAATGTTTTCTATTAATATTTTTACAGATGGAACATATGGATATTACTTATATTTTCTGAAATATATCTGCTATACACAATGGTTAAAACGTACTTAAAGAAATATTTTCATATGAAATGAATTTTGAATTATTATTCTGAGATATTATATTCCTGGATAAAGTTTTCAGAAATGACTGAAATAAACATTTTAACTTACAGCATGTTAATATCTTCCACGGATTTTGTTACATTTTACTGGAATTTATTGTTTGTACATTTCTTCAAATGGTGCCAAGACAAGAATATGATTTGTGCACAAAGCTGTCCAACTGTAACTAGACAATGATGCGAGATTTTAGACAAGAATTTAGCTTATGAGCAGGAGAAAAAAATATTTTTGTAACTTTAAAACTTTATTATTTTTTTTAAATATTAAGTCTAACATTAATATTTAGAATATTGCATTTTTTTATTTTAAAACAAACTTGTTATTATATTTTAAATTTAATTTTAAAATAGATTAATTTTATTATCATGTTTTAAAAAAAACAAATGGTTATTCAAAAAGTGATTTTCTTGTGAATTATCTTATCAATATAATCAGATCATTGGTAATTTTTTTATTATTATTTAGATTACATTTTTCTTAATATTTTTTTTTGTTCTTTTATTTGATAATGACATATCTGAGAAAGTATTTTGAGATTAATATTTTACATTGCTTGAATTTAATATTAAGTAGTGGAATGAATTGTAGATAAAATTATCATTGTGTGTTTATTTTTATAAAAAAAATTGATAAATGCAGATGGATGTTTGAAAACATCAAAGGATATTTTGAAATATTTATTTACTGAGTGCTTTAATATGCGTAAATTATATACCATTGTTACATTAATGATATGTTATTTTTATAAATGTTTACTGTTGAAATACAGAGAAAGACTTAATACCGATCTCTGAATTATATAATAACAAATAAATAAATGTATAGTACTGATGTATGTTTTTTTATCAAGCTCATTTGTGCATGAAAACTTTTAAAAAACTATCTTGACATGAATTTAGATCTTTGGTGTTTTTTTTTAATATTGTCTTTTGAAAATTATTTTAGAATGCTGTTTGTATATTTTACAATGTTAAATGAATTATTCAGTGTGGAAGATATAGGATGGTAGTTGAGAGAATAATATTCATGTGAAATTCTAGATGATAGGGATATGTTGAAATCAATTGTATGTTAATTACATTTTCATACTATAAGTTATTAAAATATACAGGTAACATAGGCTATATATCTCTTTCCATGGATAGTTGCATTTTCTTATCATCAATAAATGCTATAATAGAGCTATAAAATGAATCTTAGGAAGCCTGATGAATATGGTCATATTATTATGATTTGCTCTGTATCCATGATTATATTATGTTACTCTTTTGAGTAATGCTTGTTATTATTCCCTACCCTACACTTTAATCACAATCTATCACCACAGGAATCATAGTAGAAAATAGTTTTATAAGTTGGTAAAAAATGACTAAACCATTTGAAGTGAATAATTTTATGGGAGACCAAGATGAAATATTTAGAAATTTCTTTCACAAATGATGTTGAGATATTTGATGATTCTCATAGTACATAATACAAGAGAGATTGATACTCATACAAATAGTAGAGATCACATATAACTCTTATCTATTTCTTCTTTCTCCCTCTATATTTTGCGTCTTTTACAATTTCACTATAAACTTCATCAACACTCCTTAAAGTGTTAAAGGATTGTTGATGAAGTTTGTAGTAGAGATCACTTAGCTCAAACAAATGTATTTTCAAATCAGAATTAAATTGAGAATAGTGAAAATGATTTTGAATGGTATAATGAATGTAGAATATAAAAACAAAAATATAATACAAATGTCAAGCAATATAATTTATGGATAGTTCTTTAAATTTTACTATAAATAATTCAAACCTATTTAAGTTGCAAGAATTTATAAAGTTATCTCTTAAATATTTTTGCATAATAGTTATTTTTTATACAGAGGGAAATATCCATATTTTTAATTAAAATTGTCTGATATTCAAATATCAGAATGATACTTTTAGAAACTGTAAAGAAAGTCTTTAATATTTTTTTTTTTATATTTTTTTTGTTAGACTTAAAGAAGTGCATTTTAAAATATCAATTTATACCACTACATTTACATCATAATAAATATATTTTATAATAGTATAAGTATAATATTAGGTTTCTTAAAAATTGGCAAAATTTATTGTCACTGTTCCCAAAACAAATAATAGAATACTATTTTACTGAATGAAGATTATATATTATCAATACAATTGTAATTTTTTTTTAAATGTCCAGTGATTTTATTTCTTGTATTTATTGGTAAAATTTACTGTAAATATATATTTTATGTTAATTAATGGTAATTCTTATTTTACTTTTGTAAATGTTGTTTAATTTATAAATACATTTGAAACTGTTTTTTAAAACTTATCTTAGTTTAAGATTATATACATATATAAACGATAAGGCTTTTGTAGAAATCGGGTTATATCTCCTTAGCACTTTCTCAGTTGTTTGCATTCTAAATTGGTATATACATAATAACTATATATATTAACAGAAATATCTAATCTCCACCATTGCAATGAATTTTTATGCTTAAGCAAACAATTGGTTAATTAAAGAAAGGCAGAAATAAAGTGAGAATTATTTTACTATTAAAATTATTTAGATTATATATATATATATATATATATATATATATATATATATATATATATATATATATATATATATATATATATAATAATATATATAATATACAAATCAATATATATATCAAAATACAGTACAATTTATATAAATTATATTCTTTTAGAAGTACTTTCGACTATACACTTTGTAGTCTTTATCAACTATATAACGTTGAATAATCAAAACGAGACAACCCTTAACAATACCCATAGTTCAATTCAGATTTCCCACAATTCTGTTATCTTAACATTTGATGACTGGCGGTTCATTAACATTTGACGATTTCTTGAAATAAACATAGCCTCTTTTATTTTACGTTTATTATGACAATGTTCAATTTGAATGATTTTCATATTTTTATAATCAAATTTAAATCCATATTGACAAGATTTATTATGATCAAATATAACAGATGATGAAGGTTTATTTACATCTGTTCCATATTGATTCTCTTTTTGAATTCTATTATATAAAAGCATATGTCCTTTTATTCTCTTCTCAAATGTACACTTAGATTCACCAATGTATTGTACGCTGCATCCACATATCAATCTATATATAATAGAATTTTTATTAAACTTTGAATTTTAGAATTATTAAGCAATCTATTTATGTTATTTGTAGAGAAAAAAGCAATATGACACAAACCATTATAAATTTTCCTAATAAACTTGACCTGCTCATCTGATATAAATGGCATTGAAATCCATTTCATTTTGATATTTTTATTTTTAATTTTATTATAGTGTTGATTTCTTTTAAATCCTTTAATAATATTAGCAATAGCATTTTTATAATAACCAATTTTCAATAAGTCATTAACAAATAAATGTACATTTTTAATTTTATCACTAGAATATTTGCATAATTTTTCATTTTGAAATAAGAATGATTTCAATCCAGACAGCTTATGACACATAGGTACATTTGATTGATATGGAATAAAACCTCTAGTTTCAATTGGTTTAATTAACATAAGATAATCCAAACTGTAATCATTAAGAGTAACTTGAATATCCAAGAATTTTATGGAATTGTATTTCTCTTTAGTTATAACCCATTTTATATCCTTAATCTCATTTAATTCATTAAATAAATTGATTATTAATTCTTGTTTTCCACAAATAAAAACATCATCCACATATCTATGATATACTTTAATTTCTTGATATTTCAATTGTTTTAAAATTTTACTTTCATATGTTGATATAACAAAATTACAAATTTGAGCAATTAGCAGGAAGATCCATTGGCCAACCAAAATTCATTTTATAATATTCATTATTAAAATGAACAAATATTTTATGATGTTATATCAACATATGAAAGTAAAATTTTAAAACAATTGAAATATCAAGAAATTAAAGTATATCATAGATATGTGGATGATGTTTTTATTTGTGGAAAACAAGAATTAATAATCAATTTATTTAATGAATTAAATGAGATTAATGATATAAAATGGGTTATAACCAAAGAGAAATACAATTCCATAAAATTCTTGGATATTCAAGTTACTCTTAATGATTACAGTTTGGATTATCTTATGTTAATTAAACCAATTGAAACTAGAGGTTTTATTCCATATGAATCACATGTACCTATGTGTCATAAGCTGTCTGGATTGAAATCATTCTTATTTTGAAATGAAAAATTATGCAAATATTTAGTGATAAAATTAAAAATGTACATTTATTTGTAATTGACTTATTGAAAATTGGTTATTATAAAAATGCTATTGCTAATATTATTAAAGGATTTAAAAGAAATCAACACTATAATAAAATTAAAAATAAAAATGTCAAAATGAAATGGATTTCAATGCCATTTATATCAGATGAGCAGGTCAAGTTTATTAGGAAAATTTATAATGGTTTGTGTCATATTGCTTTTTTCTCTACAAATAACATAAATAGATTGCTTAATAATTTAAAAATTCAAAATTCAAAGTTTAATCAAAATTCTATTATATATAGATTGATATGTGGATGCGGCGTACAATACATTGGTGAATCTAAGTGTACATTTGAGAAGAGAATAAAAGAACATATGCTTTTATATAATAGAATTCAAAAAGAGAATCAATATGGAACAGATGTAAATAAACCTTCATCATCTGTTACATTTGATCATAATAAATCTTGTCAATATGGATTTAAATTTGATTATAAAAATATGAAAATCATTCAAATTGAATGTTGTCATAATAAACGTAAAATAAAAGAGGCTATGTTGATTTCAAGAAATTGTCAAATGTTAATGAATCGCCAGTCATCAAATGTTAAGATAACAGAATTGTGGGAAATCTGAATTGAACTATGGGTATTGTTAAGGGTTGTCTCGTTTTGATTATTCAATGTTATATAGTTGATAAAGACTACAAAGTGTATAGTCGAAAGTACTTCTAAAAGAATATATTTTATATAAATTGTACTGTATTTTGATATATATATATATATTGATTTGTATATTAAATATATTGTGAAACGAATACAGATATCAAACTTTATTTATATATATATATATATATATATATATATATATATGAAACGAATACAGATATCAAACTTTATATCAACTAAATGTCAAGATAATTTAAATTAGGATATCTTTTTTCCATTTTTAATAAGTGTGCTAATACTAAAAAGTTAAAAATAAATGGAGTTATTTTTTTCTACATTTCAATGCATACTTTACCTAGTACTACAAAGCAAAAACAAATAATTGCTCCCTCAACTACAATTGGGACTTTTAGAATTAACTTTAAACAAAAACAATGGGAAACCTGATAATAATTAAGGCAGTTTCTGTTTCAAAAAAAGAGATTGACTTAATTCATTTCTGGACCATCTCCTCATGCTTTTATTTTAAGTTAAATCTAAAAATCCCAATTATAGTTGAAGGAATATTTTTTTTTGCTTCATCACTATGGTAACACCTTCTTTTTTTTATTTGCAGAGGAATTATTAGCATTTCTTAATGGTTTATTCAATTAGTAATATATCAAATTAAATTATTGCTTTTATAAATAAATTCTTAACAAATTTAATATTAGTATTTTCCTAAATTCTTACTCTTTATCAATAATTATAACTTAAATCATCATTATTACTATTGTTACTGTTACCATCATCATTATCATTGTTATTTTTATCATCATTATTATTATCATTATTTTTTGTTCTTGTGTTTTTATTATCATAACAATCATTAATGATATTATCATTATTATTTGTAATATCATTATCATGTACAGACTATTCAATCATTCAAATATCATTTCTACATTATTTCAATGAATTAATGCTTTGCATTTTTAATACAATTAATTTATTATTTTAGAATTAGTACTAGTATTGATGACATAAATTATCATCATCATTATATCATTAGTATTATCATTGATATGGTTATTATGATTATTTTTATTTTGCTTATTAATTTTATTATTATTGTCCTCAGTATAATCATTATTATTGATATTATTATCATTATTATTCTTAACATTATTATAATTATTATTATTGTCATTATTATTTTTAGCATTAAAGTATTTCTCAGTGGTCCATGTGTTTATTAGATATGTGTAATGATTAATAAGATAAATAAAAAAAATTCTTTAAGCAAATCTTACTTTTGAGTCTTTCATCTTATTTTGCAATAATAATGATAACATGTTTGGCTGTTATATTTTAAGGAGTGGTTTATATTTAATCTATGTCAAAAAAAATTTAATTTTCATTCTTTATCAGAATTTCAATATATACTGATCATGTTAATAAATCATTCTTTTAAGATTGTGCAGCTCCATGCAGATTTGATTACAAATTTTGCTTTTGCTTATGCTATTATAAATAATCAAATAAACACTAATAAATCTCAGAAAAATTTGTATTGTGCAAACAAAACTTTAATCTTAAAAATACTCTGTATATACATTTTTAATGCTTTATCCAGAATGTAAAATATTTGCATAAAGATTTTATGCAAACTTCTACCTAATAATACCAATAGTTAAAAGTTAAATATTTATCCTACATGTGTTCTTAGAAATAATTTACATTGGGAATATGATTTATTTACTTTATATGTAATTTCTTCATATAATTTATATTATCAATCTTTTAACAGTGGTATACTTAACAATGCCACTAGTTAAGAGTTTAATTTTTATCCTACACGCATTTTTCGCAAGAATTTACATATGTAATTGCTTCTTATTATTTATATTATGTATTTTAAAAATGTTCAATCAATTTCAAAAAGCTGTTGTGGTGTTACATTAAAAATTATAAGTCATGCAATACCTTTCTAATGGTTGTATTGTCAGAACAATGTGGCAGTATATGGTTGTTGATTTTTGGGGGATAAAAATTATGAGTTAAAAATAATTAAGATTGATTTATCATAAACATATATAAATACAATTAAATTTCTATTCATAAACTTTATTATCAAAATGCAGCTATTCTGGTTTGTTCATTAGTTGTATATTTTTAAAGACTGATTATATTTTAATATTTACTACATTTTTCATTCTACATAATATTTTGTACTTGTGAGACTGTTTTTAGTAGCTTTTTTGTGTGTTCTTAGATATTTAAAGACTATATATCTAGATAACTTTCGGTTGTAAATTATAAAATTCTGTAATGTCTTTATGTTTTTATAAAATAAATTTTAACTTATCAATATATATATATATATATATATATATATTATAATACCCACCGATATAATATAAACCGCCATTGTTGGCTTTAACCCGAAGCTTCGAATAAAGATATTTGTGAGCATGGTTTGATCCCATCTCACGCGCCAATCTTACCCGTAGATAAGAATTATCTCATCGAAAACGTAAATAAGGGTTCTGGTATGTATATCTGTTATGGTAGCGCACCGAACCAGCTCAATCTCAGGGTTTGGGGACGATAGTCTAACTAGAGAACAAAGCTAAAACAAAACTAACTATGCCTTACATGTCTATTATTATATGCGATAGCTTATTGGATAAAATCCATTAATCTAACCCAGATCTTATCGGGGTTTATCCTATTCACGACCATACCCATTACCAATAAATCCCATTTATACGCGCATATAAATATCAATATTCAAGCGCACAGCCCATTTATTCTGATCCACACACATATATATAATTCATACACGCATCAAAATAGTACAAATATATATATCAGAGCTGTTTATTTAATGTTGTCATTTATTTAATTTTAAAAGAGACTTAATATAGTAATTAATATTGAGGTAACACTAGTTTCTTTATTAAGATACATTCACTGAACACATATTTTGTGCCACGTCACTTTACCTTAGTTCACGCGATCAAAGACAAGTCCGCATTTATACCTTGCCAAGAAAACTGGTCTGGTAGATATAACGGATGGCAAATAGTTCCAATAGGGAGTATCGAATAGCATATCCCAGAGGTGGAGTAGTTGATTCACTTGCTTTGTGAAAAGGTCCAAATTTTCAAAGATCTTTCTTCACCATTTCTTTGATGAAACAAAATTTCTTTATTTTATTAATGCAGTTCGTAAGTCCGCTTCAGGTGAGTTTCACGACGAGTGTCCACTGGGCCGATTAACGAAACCCGCACTATAGAATTACCCCGACATTTTGGGTAGAAAAAAATATTAAAACTTCTTAAGAAATATTTTACACGTCCTCCTAATCTGGAGTTCAAGCCGCATCTCCCTTTTCCCTTTTTTTTATCTCCTTTCGAGCACAACAAAAAGTTCTTTTGTTTTCACTTTTAACTTTTCAAAATTCTCTCTGTGTATCCAAATGCCACTGACCAGTTCTTCCATTGTTCTTCAAAAAAATACCCACCTGACCAGTTTTCAGACTTCCCGACGCCAGTTATTAACTAAACTGCCTACAGCAATTAATTCATTTCTATTTCGGTCCTCATATGTTCAAGAGATTACTCAACAAAAGAAAACACGTGTTACCGACAATATTATTAAAACTCAAAAAAAAAACTTACGGATAAAATATATACGAATAATCAATTACTTTTATACAGCTCTACATATATAATTGATTGTAACCATCACCGATACTACATACGTATATTGTACACTCGCACATACACTATTTTTACATATACCTACCCACATAACTTTCGCACTCCTTGTAACAGGGTTCGAATGACCATTTACATATATATTTTTTCTTTTTTTGTTTATACATAGTCGCTCCACATTAACACTAGCAATTAGTAATATATCACATACGCGCGCATTCGAACCCGTTTGTTACAATATATATATATATATATATATATTGTAACCTTCCTTCTGATCATTGGATAGCTTAGGCCCACCCATTTCTGGGTGCCATAATCCCATATAACCTAGATACATCTTTAATCAATCAATCAAGCCACTATTTTGCTCCATAATCTCAATTGTAACCTTCTTACTGGTTTACCTGGTTACAAACGAATCATGCTGCATGTTTTAATGACTAAATTCTTCTATGCAACCTATTATACTCTCATTATCAAGAATATAAGCATAAAGTAACAAAAAGTAAAACTAATGAAATGATTCTGGTTTTGAATAAAACTAGCATCAAACTATAGATCTGAAGGAGAGCACGAGGTGATTAATCAAGATAATAACTTCTGGTCAAACCAGCTTTGAAATCCACACAAATAGAATAAGATGAGTTAAATTTGATATTCAGAAAACGAATAAATAACTAATAATTATATTTGTGGAATGATTACAAAATTAAACCTATAAATGAAATAATAAGTAAATTATGATGTAAATGACTAAATGGATGATGGAAAGAAGTAATAATTTATTAGTGAAATGAAATGAGTCTAAGAATGAAGAGAAAGATGTAAGAGAATAAGAAGTGATTGAGATGATGATAGAATAAGAGTTAATGAATAGTTGAGATGATAAAACAATAAAAGTTATTGTATGATTAATCAATTATGATAATGAATTAATGTTAAATGAGAATGAATAAGTACAAGTACGATCAAGATGAAATTGAAGAATAATGTTAATGATGGAGATTGAAATCTTAAACTATGACCTAATATTGTATTAAGTGATAAAAGTAGGGATTTCAAACTTGACACGATCAGAATATTTATCCTGAAGTTAAAACAAATTATACATTTAATACCAAAGAAAATAATTTGCATCTTAAAGCTTAGTTGACTTTCATAAAACAGTGCAAGTAATCTATTTCAAGTCTAACTATAACAATTGACTAAATATAAATTTCATTACAAATTTAAATTTTATCTTGAAATTTAACAACTAATTCTTCTCAGGGTTCAAACACTATAAATTGTTATACAACATATATTTGGGTCAGTAAGAGGGATTTTACCACTACCCAAACATAATGCACAAAATAGCTCTCAGTATAAACTCAAATTAATAACTATATTTAGCAGTTACTCATAAACTTTCAAACTAATATAAACTTTAAAATTTATGACTGGGAATGACTTTTTAATAAATAAATATAATAACTTACCATATTCCTTTTCTCAACTTATTATAAACCATGTGATCAAAATCAGTGAATGATAGCTCTATGGATTTAACTAAACCAATTATATAAGTATTATATTTAGTGTTTAATATATTACTTAAAGCAATCTGTACTCCAAGTTATTAACATTTTAATTATTGTGTGATGATGCATTAGATGTACCAATAAATTATAAGACTTACCAAATTTATTATGATATAGCATAATATAGTTAATAGTGCTATGTTAGTTGATGATGATTTCAAAATTTATCTTCTGATAAATTGATAGCAATAACAATAATAGTGTATAGATGTGGTAATAAGCAATAAGACTACATGCAACCAAATAAAATTTTAAACACAACAAACTTTATTTACAATATGTACAAATATTTAATTCACAGATATGGCATGAAATAAAACTAATCTATTAAAATAATTTATGGATGGGACAAATACTTATGATCTCCTTGACCATATACTCAGCAAATGATACAATCTGCTTAGAAAATAATATTCAAAATATCATTTGTTACTCTTTGACATATTTTTAAGAAGAAGATACTAAAACTTATTTAAGCTGACTAGCAATTAAATTTACAACTAGCAGTATACCTAGAACTTTAGGACATGCACTAAGTATAAATTTAGAATTCAGAAATTTTTTTTTAAAAATATTGCATTCTCCTAAAACCCTTTCTTTTATCAGAATATGATAAGGGCAATTATCATATTCTGTGCAATTACTAACTTATTTAAACTCGAAATGAACAATTTTAGTGCATTAAATGAAGACCAAACATTAAAAGTCAAATACACGTAGATCTCATTAAGCATTACCTATGTTCACAGCTCAACCCTTGAATATGTAAGTGATCTTACAATTCTATTGTCACATCATTATTTGATGAAGATGAATCCATTCTGCCAATGTGCCTCTCTTACTTGTACATCTAAATTCTACAATTACAAATAGATTCTGGTTTGGTCTGTCTGTACTGATGATGATCCTCCAACATCATAAACACTATTTTAATTAAGAAAACACTATGCTAGATCAGTGTTTCTAGCTTTAACATTGTTTTTATATTTGCTATATGATTTTGATCTATTATACCTCACCATACACAGTGGAAAAACTATCTCTATATTATCATGAGGAATTTAACACTAAGATGGGAGACTTTATAAAACAACATGACAGTTGTATAATAATATATGGCTGATTCAATACCTCTCTATGGGTATATGTACGTGTGTGGACCTTGCCTCACCATGAAAAGACTAGAATTCAAAACATAGATATCCTTTCTTTTAAGGATTATTTATACTAATGAGCATTAATTACTGCTCAGATTCTATCCATCTTTTCTCTCTTGAAATTAGCCATAGGTGGCATTCCATCAGCATATGCTCCATATAAGTATTAATATATTGGATGCCATTCAATTAGAACATCCCATTAACTAACAAACTGTCACTCAATATCATAGCGAGACAAAACAATACCAACACTAACAGTGAAAATCTACATATTCCCCTTTATAATGTAAAACCATTAATTTATCAACAGCCAAACCAAAATACCTATGTCCAATGATTGTTAATCATTTTAGAATGACAACTATACTTTTATTAAAGATAGCACAATGGATTTAAACAATTAAGATCAAACCTGCATTTGTATTCAAAGTGGACAAGTTCATTTCTATACAAAATTACAAAAATGAAAAAAAAACTTACATCAAATTTTATTTTATATCAGCAAATAATTCAGTCATGCCAATATATATAAATTTGATAAAATGTCTGTACATTTACCTCTTTTTAATATACCTTAAAATTAGTTTTAGACTATGAGAGAAGTAAATATTTTTTATCATTCTCTCTAAATAAATGATATATATATTCTCCGGTTTTCTCTTAACTAAAAAAAAAAAAAAAACATACATAAAATAGATATATATTTTACACATTTTTTTTCCTGAACTTAATATATATCTCTTTCATGCCACTGTAAAACACATATGTTTTAAAAACAAAATTTCTAAGTAACACATTACATAAGTAATAACACGGCAATAATAAAGAAAAATAAAAGCACATTTTTATCCATTAAATTTTATACTCAGTTCCAAGTTATTTATCCTGGTGAGTTAGAATAACAAAATGACTCTTAAGAATGAATATTGTGGTTAGCAAAACATTCCAGATAATGCATATATATTTTATTCTCCTGTTGGGTGTAAAATGAGCAATTTTTAAGACTTATCCAAAAGTAAAATTATTTAATGGCTTTAGTATCGATAATTAACAAAGCGATGAAAATTCATACTTCCAATTGTAGCCGAGTTAAAAAAATAAGTTTATTTAATTTTCTCTAGATAATTTTCCTACAAATAATTCTTTAAGTTATTGGAATCTTCAAAACAAACCTTTTAAAAATCTTTATTGATTTATTTGGTAAGCGTTTCAAATGAAGTATGAGAAAAATCATTTATTACTTTTAAGATCAAGATAATATTTCTTTGAAAAATTAGTGGAATTTTTATTACTTAGTATATTAATCTTTCCTTTTTCTTTTAAAACTCTTTGTGAATTTTATTCCTCTCAGCATGGCAATATATATATATATATATATATATATGTGTGTGTGTGTGTGTGTGTAGCAATATTAAAACAGTCAGGGTATATTCCAACATTGCAAAACATTATTATAGCGGTGTAATACAGCATATATTTCTCAATAAAAATTTAACAGTAAATATTTATTTCATTCCATTCTTATTGGTAAAGAATGATGTGATTTTTAATATTAGAACAAATTTATTCAATTATCACTATGACATTTTCAAAATTTTAATGAATCTGTAATCATTTAATTTTTTAACATTACACAAAGTTGGCATGATGAAAATAGGCAGATGAGAATTGAGAATAAAATCACACAATTATTTGTTTAAACTTTATTAACATTATATGATATAAAATGACCTTTGATTTTATTTCTAATATCTTCTGAAATTTCTTTTTAAAACTATTTGGAATTTATTTTCTTACAATTATGATTTTCAAATGGACAACTGTTTTAATCTATATTTACTAATGGTGCGAAAATATAAACACTATCAACTTTTTAGTCCACGAATAAATAATTTGTGTTATTTTTAAAGATAATAATTTACATGTATAAATACAATAAAAGCAAATGCTTACTTGTTCTTGAATTTTCCTGGGTTTGAAATAAGATTTAGGAGAAATAATTAGGATGCTTAAGGTTTCCATTCCTTCTTCTGTATAACTTCTTAAAACTATCAATCAATAGAAGAATGGTGTTTCAGTGACTGCAAGGTTTTTTTGAGATTTTCTATTCCAGCATTTTTAGATATCAAGATCGTATAATTTCCTTGAATTAAATTTCAGAATTTTCTGATATTTAGTTATTTTTCTTATTTTATATCAGATTGCAATTCTGTAGTTACTTAGTTCTTGTTGTCTTAATTAGTCCACCCCCTATAGCTTTGTTAAAACATATATAGCTTTTATTATATTGCACTCTGGGAGTGAACTAGCCAATGATTTTGGTGTGCATAATTAGTATTACCCCCTCTGGTTTCATTTTTAATAACTATCCATTATTATTTAAGACAGCTTTGTGTTTAGTACTAAAAAATATGCTGAAGTAATTTACTATAATAATTGATTTTACAAGATTTATAAATTTGATTTAATTGTTTATTTCTTTCAATTGCTATTCAAAACTAATAAAATAGCAATGTATTTATCTACCAAATAATAATACTTTTAAATTGTTATTTTAGTCTAGTCAGAGCCTAGACTGGGTTTGAAATCTTATCTTCACTCAAGCAAATTTCTCAGTGCATTCAAAACAATCTCTATTGAAAACCACTCATTTAAAAATTTAATGCCAAATATATTATCATTTAAAATTTTGGAATTATTAACTACAGGGACCTAAACAAAAGGTCACAATGTATATATATATATATATATATATATATATATATATATATATATATATATATATATATATATATATATATATATATATATATATATATATATATATATAGTAACAGGAACACTGTGATCAAAAGCTTAACTTCCCTTTTATTTAATGTATAATACGGAAATCTTAAATTCAAGATCGTCCACCTCCCACTCCCACAAGCAGAGAGAACATACGGACATAAATGAGTCTATATCCATACTTGACCAAACCTGTAACTATATGGGTATAGCTCCAGGTTATCTTTCCCGGTCAACTGTCTCCCAACTGCTATAAGATTTAAAGAGTTACACTGCTTGGATCATTTATAAATTTTAATGGGATCAAAATGCTGCACCACCAGCCTCATGTGTTCATTTAGTACTCAGATGAATAATAGTTATTCCCCCAAACCCTACGAATATGTTACTGTTTGAAGTGGCGAAGAACAAGACAAAACAGATTTAAATCAATAAGAAATATTTAATACAATAAATTAAACAACAAAAAATACTTTAAATCATTTCACACAATAAAACAAATTATCTGCTATAATGCTATGATTACAATATAAAAAAGATCATATAAATGATTGTACATTTATAGTCATCACTTTGGGTATATAAAAACATTAAAAAATGTCTGTATCACTCAAATTAAGAATTTGGAAATTCTCTAAATTAAAAAAATATGTGCACATATGAATGTAAAGGTGTAGTATACGTATTTTACCTAGGTTTATTGAGTCTCTGAAGTAAGTTGAGGTCTTGCTAACCACCACATGGACTTCCTCCACTTTTTTAGCAGGGAACAGTTGCTCTTATGTTGGGTTTTGATTGTGGGAATTCCTCTGTATTAGGACATCAAGGACATGGCAAAACGAACTCTCCGACAGGTGCTACATCGGCAGTTGTTACATGTAGATGAGAACCATTAGAGCACAGTGAGTCTGAATCAGCCAGCGATCACGATGGCCCTTAGCCCTCCATTCTTCATGTGTCATCAGTGTTATAAATCATATCTTGTTCATTTAATTTATTCCTTCTCATGTTGGAGTCCTTTCACTATGTATCTGGGTTTTTCTCTTGTTTGTTTGTTTTTTCGTAAACTTTAAAAGATTCTTAGGTTTGCATTTCTCCCGATTATATCTGCTTATTTTCTAGAGCAGTGCCTTTACCAATGACTCGACAAGAAGTCTCTCCTCTACTAAAATTTTTTTTTAAAAAAATTCCACAGTCTTTATTCTTGCGATCTTTTGTTTTTAGCTTTTATTCATACCTATCTTTTTCTTAATGCGCCTTCAGCCATTTATATAGATTTACTTTTACAAAATCTCATAGCATTATGTACATTCATTTCTTTTTTTTTTTTCTTTTAATTAAACAGATATTTTAATAAAATGTTTTTTTTTTATTTTGACAAGCATTAATTGTTGCTGTCTTTATCATACTTCATACATACTCCATACCCACATTTCATTTTTATCGTCAAATGTATACTATTGTGACCCAGATCCTTATCTTTCGGTCATGTTTTAAATTTCTATTTTACTCTGATTTAAACACTTCAAACTTTACCTTTTCTTCCAAATCATATTTTAGTTTGTATTTTATTTATATTTCTTTATCACTATTAATCTTACTAATATACAATTTCAATATTTCTAACTTTAATTATTTTTTATTTCTCAAAATCTTGACTTTGGAGGGTAAAAGATAAGAATCTTTTCGATTATATTCCCCTCTCTTTTATTAATTAAAACATTTCTTTCTTCATAAGTTTTGAATTCTTTAGCTAGCATTCCAAAACACAATATTTAATATTATTTAAATGTTCAATAGCTATATGTGTTGTTGCAGTATGTGCGATCATCACAATATATATCATCATCATCATTATCAACCATTATCAATCCACTGCAGGATGAAGGTCTCTCCAAGTTTAATCCATCTTCTCTGATCTTTAGCTTCTCTTCTCCACATCACCCCTACACATTTTCTTATTTCATCCATCCATCTTACATGTGGTCTCCTTCTGGGTCTTTTACAATCTCTTGGAATCCAGTTTAAAATTTCAATTGTCCATCTATTATCATCTCTTCTAGCAATATGTCCAGCCCAACTCCACTTTAATCTTTTAATTTTTTCAATGAGGTCAGTAACACCTGTTTGTTCTCTTACCCATACATTGTGTTTTCGATCTCTTCTTGTTACTCCCAACATACATCTCTCCATACTTTTTTGAGTGGTCTGAAGTCTCTGTATTGATCTTCTATTAAGTGTCCAAGTGTCAGATCCATAAGTAAGAACTGGTAAAACACATTTGTTAAAAACCTTTCTTTTCAAACACATAGGCATATTTCCTTTTAATATCAAGTTATTTCTACCAAAAGCACTCCAACCAAGTTTAATTCTATGATTAATTTCCTCTATTATGTTTCCATCTGTATTAATAACCGGACCAAGGTATTTGTAACTCTTAACTTCTTCTAATTCATCATAATCAATCTTTATTTTCATATTTTGAGCAAATCGATTAAACATTACTTTAGTCTTTTTAACATTTATCTTTAGTCCTACTTTCCTACTTTCATCTGATAACTCCTGCAACATTTCCTGCAGCTCGGAAGCATTATTTGCAAAAACAACTACATCATCTGCGAAATCTAAATGACTTAAATAATCTCCATTTACTTTCACTCCTTTAGTTTCCCATTTTAATCCACAAAATACTTCTTGCAGCACTGCTGTAAAAAGTTTTGGAGATATGGAGTCACCTTGTCTTACACCTTTCTCAATGTTGATTTTCCCAGTATCATTATGTAATCTAATTGTTGCTGTTGCATTTTTATAAATATTCTTTAAAATATGACAATATCCTGGATCTATACCTTGATGATCCAATGCTTTAATCACTGAAGAAATGTTTATAGAATCAAATGCCTTTTCATAATCTACAAATCCAAAACATAATGACAACTCATATTCATTTGTCCTTTCTATAACTTCTCTCAATACTTGAATATGATCTACTGTACTAAAACCACTTTTAAATCCAGCTTATTCTCTTGGTTGGTGAAAATCCAAGGTTCTCTGTAGACGAGTTGTAATTATCTTGGTAAAAATTTTATATAAAACTGATAAAAGGCTGATAGGTCTGTAATTTCTAATATCTTCTTTATCACCTTTTTTAAATATTAATATTATTACTGCATTCTTCCAATCATCCGGTACATCTTTATCATTTAGACATTTGGTATATAACTTTGCTAATATTTTTTCTGTTTCTTCACCTGCTTCTTTTAATATATCAATTATAATTCCATCATTACCTGGAGCCTTTCCTTTTTTCATACATTTAATTGCATTTCTCACTTCTTCATTTAAAATTCTGGGCAATTCGGAAGATGTAATAGATATAGGAGGTACTTGTTCTTTATTACTATATAATTCTTGATAAAAATCTTCTACCAATTTCATAATGTCATCCCTCTTTTTAGTAATAATTCCATCTTTTTTCCTTATTGCAGATATAAATTTCCTACCAATACCAAAATGTTGTTTTACATTCTTAAGACTTTTATTTTCTTCTACAGCTTTTCTTGCTAGTTCACAGTTATACTTTCTTATATCATTTTCAACTCTTTTCTGCACCATTTTACAAAATTCGAGATATTCAATTCTTTTTAATGCATCAATCTTCATATTCCTTCTTTTCTTCATAAGTTCTCTAGTCTCAGTATAAATTTTATTAGTCAATTGCTGCTTTTTTCTACCAGCTATCTTTGTTGCAGTTTTTAAAAGTGTATCAGTTATTTTCATATTAATTTCATTCAAATCTGAATCATGTTCAAAATCTACTAATACTTGAAACCGATTTGTAAGTTCTAATTTAAATTCATTAGAATGTTTCTGAAGATTAGGAATATCAACTGTAAATATAGTTTTTCTTAATAATTTTTGTCTCTCTAGTTTTACATTAACATGTATCTTACCCCTTACTAATCGATGATCACTTCCTGTGTTAAATTTATTAAGAACATTACAATCTTGAAATATGTATTTCCTGTTAGTCAAAATATAATTCAATTCTGCTGTACCTTCATTTGGATGCTTCCATGTCCATTTCCTTCTAACATTTTTCTCAAAAAAAGAATTCATAATATAAAGTTTTTCCTTCTCTGCAAACTCCACAAGTCTATGTCCTCTCTCATTTCTATTACCATAACCAAAATTACCTACAACACTTTCATCTTTCATTTGTTTACCAATTCTAGCATTAAAATCTCCCATAACAATTTTAAAATGTTGTTTACTCTGATCAAAAGCCTTTTGTACATCCATATAAAAATCTTCTACTACTTCATCACTGTGAGAACTTGTTGGGGCATAAACCTGAATTATCTGCATTTGATATCTGCTATTAAGTTGTATAACTAATCTTGCCACTCTGTCTGATACACCATCAATCTCCACAATATTGTTCTTCCACTTTTTATTTATAATGAATCCTACTCCACTTGTATTTCCAATATGTGTGCCTTTATAATAGAGCATATGTCCACTTTTTAAATCAATTGTCTCTTCACCTTTTCTTCTAACTTCACAAAGTCCAATAATATCCCATTTAATATAAGAGAGTTCTTCTTCTAATTCTTGCAATCTTCCTTCACTTGAAAGTGATCTGCAGTTGTAAGTACCTAAATAAAAAGTCATCATCAAATGGTTAGCCTGGGTCCGCTTCCAGGATATTCTTAGCACTCTCCGCCTTCGGCCACCAACTGCTGCCTTGGTTGGTGACTTTACAGCCTCCTAGGATTAAGGGCCATGCTTTATTTTTGTCTGTCATAACAATATATATATACAAAATATATATATATAATTATATATAATAAATATATATATATATAATTATTCAAAATAAATATATTTTAAAAATGTAATATTATGTTATTTCTAAATTTATAATGTCTGCTTTGATATTTTTTTATTTGTGACATTCAAGACATAACAATTATATAAAACTGATGTAAGAAATTTTAAACATTCTGTTATCTACGCACTGAGTTTACCATATTAATGAATGTAATGTAAAATATTAAACTTGGATAATTTTTTTCAAATATTTACTATAATATTTAAACAGCATTAAACTGTTGCACATGCGCTTTGGATTTTAAGAATATTTCAATAATAAAAGTTATAGATATGTAAAATATTAATATTTTTATTAAATATCTTTTTTCAGTATTCTATTGTAAAAAAAAAAATAAGTATAATGAAAATTATGTGTATGTTTTATTTTTCTCTAAAGTTAATTAACCAAGTCATACTTATGAATATATATACATTCATAAAATTTGAAATTATTTATATTTGACTTGACATTCAAATTTGAAGCATAATGAAAATAATGCTTTTCACTCATCAGCATTATTAATAATTTTGTGAAATTAAATTTATACTATAACTGTGATTCACTTATTGTTAATGATTATTAATTTTGTCATGTCATGCCTGGTTTGGTGAAGTAATCAGAATATCAGATTTTGAAACTCTAGTCCATGGATCATGGCCCAACTCTTTAATTTTTCATGCTGAAATGTCTTATGAACTCCAGAGCAATAAACCAATTGATTACTTTGCCTTATGTGGTTCAGTGCAGTGATAAAATGGTGCATATGAATTCAATATCCATAGATTGTACCCAGACTGTCACTTCCAGCACTTAATATTTGTATGAGCTATCAATTAATGAATCATTCATTTTTTTTAAATGTTATATTGTATTTCATATTTTATAATTAATAGTTTTATTATTTGTAGAATATGTGGTGAAGACACAGAGTGGTAATACTCTCCATACAATTGCACCTCTAAGTTCAAGCAACAGTAATCAATGGAAGCATAAGGAATGGTTATCATGTGAATATGTGATGGATATAATTACAGAGAGATATGTCCTGCTGATAAATGCAGGAAGTTTCCTACTGAGTATTTTGCATAGTTTTATTTCGCAGTATAATTATAGGGAATACAAATTGTTTTTAACTAATATTTATTTTTATTTCATATATATATAAATCAATGTCTGTATTTCTTCAAAACAGTATACGGAACCTTATAATTAAATATTAGTAAATACAGTAATCAAAATTTTTGAAAAGTACAGATAAATATTAGTAAATACAGTAATCAAAATTTTTGAAAAGTACAGATAATATAATCCTCACTTAGTAGCACTTTTGACTATCCTAGTCGTCTTTGTAAACTAATACTTTGAAAGCTTAATCTTCCAATAATTCCATGATCTTAACATTTGCTGTCTGTCTATTGATTAAGTCCTGCTTGCATTTGTATATTAGCATATCTTCCCTTATTTTCCATTTATTGTTATTTCTCTCAATTTGCAATATTTTTTACATTATTATAATTGAAATTAAAACCATATATACATGATTTATTATGGTCATAAAAACAGAAGCTGATGCATTATTATTTTCTTTACACTTTTGTTTTATATTTTGAACACTTTTTAATAAATACAAGTTCTATTTAGTTCTTTTCTGCAATGTACATCTCAATTCCCCTATATATCCACTACAAAACCTACATATCCATTCATAAAGATGCAATTTTTATTTATAAATGAGGTTTTAACTTTAGAGTTATTTATTAATTTCTTAATGTAGGAGGTGCATGAAATGTAATGTCACATATATCTTTATAAATTTTCCTTACAAAATTTGCTTGTTGATTCAAACTATATAGTATTGATATCCAATTTTTTTTATTAGTAAAGGAATACATTTTATTATTATGCTAATTAACTTTATTATTATGATAATCTTTTTAAATATTCATTGGTTAAAGGTAAAATTATTGAAATGTATTCTAATGAATTGTTAAACATTGGCTATAATTACAATCATATTTATAATACTATTAAAATTTTTAATAGGAAATATAAAAATCAAAAGATTAATAATAAGATTGATTCTTCTACTAATAAAAAAATATGGATATCAATATCATATATTTCGAATCAACAAGAAAATTTCATAAGAAAAATTTATAAAGATACATATGACATTGTATTTATGCACCTCCTATATTAAATAAATTAATAAATAATTCTAAAGATAAAACTTCATTTATAAATAAAAACTACATCATTTATGAATGGATACGTAGATGTAGTAGTGGATATATAGGGTTCAAAACACAAAACAAAATTTTTACAACCATAATAAATCATGTATATATGGTGTTAATTTCAATTATAATAATGTAAAAATATTGAAAATTTAGAGAAATAACAATAAAAGGAAAATAAAGGAAAATATGCTAATATATAAATACAAGCAGGACTTAATCTCATTAGGCAGGCAGCAAATGTTAAGATCACAGAATTATGGGAAGGTTAACTTTCCAAACGATTAGTTGACAAAGACTATGGTGATAGTTGAAAGTGCTCCTATGTGACAATTATATTTTTTGTACTTTTCAAAATTTTTGATTGCTCTATTTACTGACCAAAGTAACACTGAAATTTTTAAAAAAATTCCAAACACATTTAAAATTCTCTTCTCTGATAAATGACCCATAACTAATTAGCCGGTCATTCAGTAGTTTATCAATAAACAACTATCTAATTAGGCTTCAGTAAATCATAAAAGAAAAATGGAAATACACTAATATCCCTGTATCTTGATATGGCTGAATAATATTAATTTTTCATTTCTTCATGAGAGCTGTTGGGCAGATCTTTGCTCTGCAATTGACTATTTAAAGATCGGTTAATCATATACTTACTTACATATAAATAAATATCTTACATTCACTACAGTTCGTTTTATCTGTTTACATATAAATAGGATAGGGCGTGAAATATAATTGATTGATTATTGCTACAGAATTCATAATGAGTTTTGATCCTGGATATGACAGACTATAATGTGATTCATAGACTTTGAGCCCAGAGTTTACCGGAAGTGTCTGAGCAGGGAACATCTAGACCTTGAACAACAGAGTTCTACAGCTTACTTCTAAACTATATATATATATAAAGAGTAGTATATGGATAAAATTAAAATTTATTTTATACCTTATTAGAGTTTAAATTGTTTATATAATGAGCGCATAGAAGTATGAAAAAAACAAAAATATTACTTGAAAGCAATTTATTTTGTAATTGTGTCATGAATTTAACATAGAAGTTAAATTTGTCTGGGTCTAACTACTTTCTGTTTATTAAGTGCATAAATCTCTCAATAGCCATAGTGATAAGCGAAGCTGTTTATTTTATTGATGGAACCTGATTGTTTACACACTTTAATGGAAAAAAAAATGTAGTGATTAATTGACTTCATTAAAATAATGGTTTCAAGTTGTTTTTTTAATAAAATGCTGAAGTTGAGTATATGACAAAAAGGTAGAAAAAAAAGGTGTGGGGAGGTGTTAGAACAGTATTTTCTTTTCATTTTTTTTTTAAAGCAAACCATTTTGAATCATCTAATTGAATTGAAACAAAAAAAAATGAGGTCATATTTTATTTAAAATCTATAAAAAAAATCTATATTTATTTAAAGTAAATACGTAAACTTAACAGTATAAATAGATAAGTGGGTGTATCTGTATAACGCGTGCAATAGTCTATGATATCTCTCTTTCTCTATATATATATATTATGACGCTAAACTTAAGAATGGATTAGTTTTGATTCAATTCGCATTTGGAAAGAACATTCATTAAAGTTTAGACCTAATAAAAAGTAGCGGGAATATATATATGTACCAGCACACATCAAAACAAATTTCCACTTTAATTACTTTACCATTTTCTATGGAATACTCTTCATAATAGAAATCTGTGGGTGGTATCAAGCATATACGAAATATTCTTATTTCATTAAAATATCGCATTGTAATAACAATTGAAAATGATATCAATAAGTATAAAAAGAAAGTAATCGTACTATTTTTTTTTTTAAAAAATAAGTAAAACTAAATATTTTATATATTAATTAACGACCATAAAATTATATTTATGAATTATTATTTTGTTATTAAAAATGGAAAAAAAGTTACTTTATATCTATCATTAAGGTCGTTTTAATTTGGATGTCTGCACGTATAATTATATAATGATAGAATAGATTATCAGCGAATTTTATTTTTCACTAACGTGTCATTGATCGTTTATGCTAATATTAATGGAAATAAACTACCCAAAATGAGTACTAAATATTAAGTAAAACTATTCTTAGCTATTGCTTTGTGAGATAAAGTAATTATCATGATTCCAATTGGAAACTGGTATTTTTCTTTGATTTGTTTAGTTTTCATTACATTTTATATTGTTTGAAAACCATTAGATAAATATTGTTTTATTTCAATTTAAAAAAAAAAAAAAAGTTTCCCATAAACTTTAAAAATTCACAATTTTTTTTTTTTTTTTGTAAATTCTGTTTAATTATTTATTTTTGTTTACCATTTTTTTATTTTATATTGAAATACTAAATGCATTGCGAAACAAAAAGTAGAAATATAATGATTTGAGCTGTTAACCTGGGTATAAATATTCAGGTGATTGATATGTCAAGCTCAATTAATAAAGATTAAGGTTGTTCATAAAATACATGCATAGCAATAATAAGTAATTTGACTTTTTTGTTGGTGGATGATTGCAATATAATGGACTGAAACATGCAGAACCCTTTTAAAAAGCGAAAAAAGAGAAAATATAATTAAATGTGTTATTATATTTCCTTAGATTTAATTTTATAATATCCAAGTTTGTTTTTTAATAACAGTATGAAAAATCTAAAATTTTATTGAATTATTTATATTGTTATTAGAAAATAAAAATAACATGTATGCTAGTAAAAATCATGCATTCAACATGTACTGAATTAACTCAATATGTGCATGAGAAGAGATATACACACATTTCACATGCACTGGAAATGATTGTTTTTATTTAAGATAAGTGATGTGAAATTTTTATTCCTAAATAGAAAAATAAATATAAATTATTTCCATTATACAACTTCTAACAAGCACGCCACCATTTTGTAAAGATAAAGATAAATATTTTTTTTAAAAAACAAAATTTGTTTGATCAGCTCCAAATAATAACACATCTTCTATTTGTGAAATATAAGTTGTCATTATTTTTATTGTTTTTTTTGTATTTATTGTTGTTGTTGATAATTAATTAAATTATTTGATAAGTATTATTTATACTATTGAAACACAAGTATAATGCATATACTTAATTTAGATATAATTCAGTGGGATTTGAACCAAGACATTCAAGCTTCATACAGTCATTCCACTCTATTCAATATAACCATTACACATATTACAACATACCATAAATTATTTCTTTGCATTGTTTTTTTATTTTAAAATACAATCTATTTTTATTTTTTATTTAGATCGATTGTACTTGAAAACAGATTTGTGCTTTTATTTATTATATTTCTCTTACCCTTTATTGTGGAAAGAGCCTAAATATATTTAAAACAATTAAGTATTCCATACATTTGTTATTTACACAAGAGAAAATTACATATTTTATATATGTAAGAAGAACCAATATTTCTTAACAAAATAAATCAACCTACACTGTGATACAACTGAATGCATTAGTTTAATGGAAAATGTTTGAGAGATGAAGAGTAAGTGGAATGGAAGTTATCATTTCCATTACTTACTAAAATCAAATCAGTTAAATTAATTAAACAAGCATTTTGGACAACTTTTATTATTCAAAGTGAAGAATATAATATACAATAATTAGCAAGCATACATTTAATCATAAGCACTGTTTTGCCAACTCCAAGGAGAATTTTCTTGTTAGTAATTTTGAATTTCTTTTATAACTTCATGAGATTACAGATATCTGGCTTTTGTTCATATACTTCTTATGAAATTTTGGATGCTGTTGTAAGATTTTGTTGCATGGTTTAGATAGTCGTATTCTGATACATCTTTAGAATATATATATATATATATATATATATATATATAAAGATATATCTATATATATATATATATATATATATATATATATATATATATATAAAATAAAGTTTGATATCTGTATTCGGTTCACAATATATGTAATATACAAATCAATATATATATCAAAATACAGTACAATTTATATAAATTATATTCTTTTAGAAGTACTTTCGACTATACACTTTGTAGTCTTTATCAACTATATAACGTTAAATAATCAAAACGAGAGAACCCTTAACAATACCCATAGTTCAATTCAGATTTCCCACAATTCTGTTATCTTAACATTTGATGACTGGCGATTGATTAACATTTGACGATTTCGTGAAATCAACATAGCCTCTTTTATTTTACGTTTATTATTACAACGTTCAATTTGAATAATTTTCATATTTTTATAATCAAATTTAAATCCATATTGACAAGATTTATTATGATCAAATATAACAGATGATGAAGGTTTATTTACATCTGTTCCATATTGATTCTCTTTTTGAATTCTATTATATAAAAGCATATGTTCTTTTATTCTCTTCTCAAATGTACACTTAGATTCACCAATATATTGTATGTCGCATCGACATATCAATCTATATATAATAAAATTTTGATTAATCTTTGAATTTTGAATTTTAGAATTATTAAGCAATCTATTTATGTTATTTGTAGAGAAAAAAGCAATATGACACAAACCATTATAAATTTTCCTAATAAACTTGACCTGCTCATCTGATATAAATGGCATTGAAATCCATTTCATTTTGATATTTTTATTTTTAATTTTATTATAGTGTTGATTTCTTTTAAATCCTTTAATAATATTAGCAATAGCATTTTTATAATAACCAATTTTCAACAAGTCATTAACAAATAAATGTACATTTTTAATTTTATCACTAGAATATTTGCATAATTTTTCATTTCGAAATAAGAATGATTTCAATCCAGACAGCTTATGACACATAGGTACATGTGATTCATATGGAATAAAACCTCTAGTTTCATGTGAATCACATGTACCTATGTGTCATAAGCTGTCTGGATTGAAATCATTCTTATTTCGAAATGAAAAATTATGCAAATATTCTAGTGATGAAATTAAAAATGTACATTTATTTGTTAATGACTTGTTGAAAATTGGTTATTATAAAAATGCTATTGCTAATATTATTAAAGGATTTAAAAGAAATCAACACTATAATAAAATTAAAAATAAAAATATCAAAATGAAATGGATTTCAATGTCATTTATATCAGATGAGCAGGTCAAGTTTATTAGGAAAATTTATAATGGTTTGTGTCATATTGCTTTTTTCTCTACAAATAACATAAATAGATTGCTTAATAATTCTAAAATTCAAAATTCAAAGTTTATTCAAAATTCTATTATATATAGATTGATATGTGGATGCGGCATACAATACATTGGTGAATCTAAGTGTACATTTGAGAAGAGAATAAAAGAACATATGCTTTTATATAATAGAATTCAAAAAGAGAATCAATATGGAACAGATGTAAATAAACCTTCATCATCTGTTATATGTGATCATAATAAATCTTGTCAATATGGATTTAAATTTGATTATAAAAATATGAAAATTATTCAAATTGAACGTTGTCATAATAAACGTAAAATAAAAGAGGCTATGTTGATTTCAAGAAATCATCAAATGTTAATGAATCGCCAGTCATCAAATGTTAAGATAACAGAATTGTGGGAAATCTGAATTGAACTATGGGTATTGTTAAGGGTTGTCTCGTTTTGATTATTCAACATTATATAGTTGATAAAGACTACAAAATGTATAGTCGAAAGTACTTCTAAAAGAATATAATTTATATAAATTGTACTGTATTTTGATATATATATTGATTTGTATATTATATATATATATATATATATATATATATATATATATATATATATATATACTATATAATATATATATATATATATATATATATATATATATATATATAAATGGTAAATACAATATTATAGTTTAAATTCATTTGTAGCACTGTAGATTATGTGGTAATCCTCGTCAGTTTTAACTGAATTTCAAATTTTCAAACTTAATGTTACATATATTTCCATAAGCTGTGTATGGCCATATTCACAACTTGCCTATTGATAATATTATTCTTATATTTATCAATTAATATTGCATCCTTAACTTTCCTCTTTTTATGATTTCTTTCTTCCATTAATATTTTTATTTCATTACTATTAAATGTAAACTTATAATTACAAGTTTTTTCATGGTCAAAGAATACTGAAGCTGTATTAAATTGACTATTTACATTATTTTTAATTCAGTTATATAATAATTGATGCTCCTTCAATCTTTTTTTCCACAGAACATCACGATTCACAGTTGTAAAATTTCTGATATTCACATGAAATATGATAAATTATATTACTTCTTTGCAATTTAGGAATTATACTCTTAGAATTATTAATCAATCAATTAACATTGAGAGGAACACAAAATGAAATCATATACTTTGCTTTAAATATATTCTTAATTAATTTAGATTGATTGCTATTTATAAATGGCATAGATATCCATTTTTTATTATCTAAAGTAACATTGCAAACACTCTTCTTATTATTAAATGAATTTACTGTATGCAATATTTGGTTTTTATCATAACCAACTTTTAAAAGTTCATTAGTAAAGAGTTCACTATTTAAAATTTTATCACTCTTATATTTACATAATTTATCATTGCGATGCAAAAATGATTTCCGACTTGCCATTTTATGTATCATTGAAACACATGATTTAAAATGAATATATCCTCTTTTTACAATAGGTCTAAAATTAATTTATAATTTAAATCAGTAGCATCTCTAAATATTTGTAAATAGCAAAAATTTTATTTTTTCATTTTGTTCATTCTCAATAGTCCATTTTAAATTATTTAAATTATTGAGATTATATAAAAGAACATCAATAATGTCTTTACGACCACAAACAAAAACATCATCAACATATCTACTATAAATTTTAATATCTTCAAAATTATAAGAATTAAATATAATTTCTTCATATTTTGACAATTTAAAATTACAAATTTGTGCTACCATAGGTAATCAAATTGGCCCTCCTTTACCCATTTTATAAAACCTATCATTATATGTTGCAATAATATTATCTCTTATAAATTTTAGTGATTCAATAATAAAAGTTATTAAATGTTTATTTATAGAAATATTAATTAATTAAATCTTGAATCTATATATTTAATTGAAATTAAATTAATTAATATGTCTATAAATAAACATTTAATAAATTTTATTATTGAATCACTAAAATTTATAAGTGATAATATTATTGAAACATATGATGATAGGTTGTATAAAATGGGTAAAGTTTGGCCAATGGGATTACCTATGGTAGCACAAATTTGTAATTTTACATTGTCAAAATATGAAGATATTATATTTATTTTTTATAATTTTGAAGATATTAAAATTTATACTGGATATGTTGATGATATTTTTGTTTGTGGGCCTAAATACATTTTTTGGTGTTCTTTTATATAATCTGAATAATTTAAACAATTTAAAATGGACAATTGAGAATGAACAAAATGGAAAAATAAAATTTTTGGATTTACAAATATTTAGAGATGCTACTGATTTAAATTATAAATTATTTTTTAAACCTATTGAAGAAAGAGGATATATTCATTTTAAATCACGTGTTCCAATGATACATAAAATGGCAAGTCTGAAATCATTTTGGCATCACAATGATAAATTATGTAAATATAAGAGTGATAAAATTTTAAATATTGAATTCTTTACTAATGAACTTTTAAAAGTTGGTTATAATAAAAACCAAATATTGCATACAGTAAATTCATTTAATAATAAGAAGAATGTTTGCAATGTTACTTTAGATAATAAAAAATGGATATCTAAGCTGTTTATAAATAAGGTGCAATCTAAATTAATTAAAAATTCATTTAATGAAAAGTATAATATTTCATTTTGCGTTCCTCCAAATGTTAATCGATTGATTAATAATTCTAAGAGTATAATTTCTAAATTGCAAAGAAGTAATATAATTTATCAGATTTTATGTGGATGTTAGAAATTTTACATCGGTGAATCAAGATGTTCTGTGGAAAAAAGATTGAAGGAGCATCAATTATTATATAACCAAATTAAAAATAATGTAAATAGTCAATTTAATACAGCCTTAGTATTCTTTGACCGTGAAAAAACTTGTAATTATAAGTTTACGTTTAATAGTAATGAAATATAAATATTAATGGAAGAAAGAAATCATAAAAAGAGAAAAATTAAAGAGGCAATATTAATTGATAAATATAAGAATGATGTTATTAATAGGCAAGTTGCGAATACGGCCACATACAGCTTATGAAAATATCTGTAACATTAAGTTTGAAAATTTGAAATTTAATTAAAGCTGATGAGGATTACCATGTAATCGAAAGTGCTACAAATGAATTTAAACTATAATTTTATATTTACTGCTAAAATTTATATATATGTTCACTAGATGGAGCTTACCACTAGCTCCAAACAAGCTTTAATTATAAGTACAAATAGAGAAAGAATTCAAAATCTCTATTGGAAAATCCTCATCTCCAGACCAATTGTTTTTGAGCTTAATGGCTCACCTCAGTGAAGATTTATGATTTCAGAAACAACATCTAACACTCCAACTCAGAGCACTTATTCAATATGTTACTATCTGTTTGAAAACTTGAATTTTTCAGACATGTAAATGTCTTCAAATCCAGCCTTACAAACCAGATAGCTATATGGGTCTGAACTGAGTTCAGTTTAATGGTATATTAATAGCTAAAGCAATATTAGATCACAAATGCCTTCAAGGGTACACTTATAATAATTATTAAAACAAGACACAAATTGTGCAACTTGCTTTTAAGCTTGTGCTAAAATGTTCACTAGATGGAGCTTACCAATACCTCCAAACAGTCTATAATTATAAGAGTGATGTAATTGGTTGTAATTAAACTAATTGCTTGTAATTTGATCTAAAATTATTCAAAATAAATGTAGAACATTACTAATTTATTGAAATGATTACTATTGAAAACATTAACATCATGTTATGCTGATGAAAAAATAAAAAAAAACAAATAGTTGCTGAAGTAATAAATTATATAAGTGCATTGGAATATTGTATTTTGCTAAGTATGTAAGTTATCATATTGAAAATACTTAAAAATCTGAAGATTAATATAGCATTTTACCCTACTGCACATAAAAGAAGCATGTTAGATAACAAAGCTAATAAAAACTTCAAAATAGTTTTTATTTATTTGTTTTAAATACTTTCTAATCTGATTATTTGACTATATAAATATGATTATATCTATTCAGGTAAAAGCCAATAACAAAAATTAGCCAGAATGTTATTTTCTCAACATCATTATCATTAAATATGTTAGAAAATATAATAGATGGTATAAGAATAGATTATTAGACCTCAAAATTAATTTCAAAAGTAACAAATCATGATAATGATTTGAATTTTTTTAAAAAAAAATAAAGATAGTTTTAAATAATTAAAATGCTAATAAATAAAATAAAAACAATTTTTATCTATAAATTATATTAGAAATTATTCTTTTTTGACATTGAATATATTTAACACATTATCTAATAATTACTACTACAAAACATCGTATTTTAAAGTGTTTTGGTGTATTATAATAGTGCTAACTATTATTTCTTCATCTTTTTTCACTATGTTATGCTTATCTAACATTGCTGGTACAAATTTTTTTGTGTTAGAAATAGTTAATTAAATTATTAGTTTTAAAAATATCTAAATATATCAGTATTGTACAGACATATGCAGAATTTTCACATAAAATAAGATCCCATAATGTCTTATTGTACTAGCAGCATCAGAAATTAACAGATTATTTGGCCTCAAGACCTTTTAGAATGTGTGCTTTATTTAGTACTTCAAAAAGAAAAAAAGAATTAGTAAGTTATTTACATATTTATACTTATTTGTGCAACATATTTATAAAACATTTACTGTAAACCAAAAAAATATTTGATTGTTGTTACATTTTGTTTGGAAATGTTTGTTTAAAAATGTTCTTATGATAAAAGTAGAAGCTGTTTTTACTGATTAACATGAATTACATTCATAAACATGGATAACGATGTTTTTTTGTGAAATTTTATTGAAAATAAGTGTAATTTTAGCTTTTAAAATATATTTTCCTCCCTATATAATGTTTCAACTAAAATGTATTTGTATTTTAAAACCCAAATTCGAATAAGAAATATTTCATTTAATATATTTTTAAGAATAGATAAGATTATGAACCAGTAAGAGAAGATTTTTTGTTCCTATTTCAAATTCACAATACTATTTTATTTTTCTATTTTGAAAAGTTCCAATATCAATTTTTAGAATATCTTTGTAAGCTTATATTATGTAAAACTTATAAATATATGATATAAAATAAAAGATTAATTGTAAAATGTTGCAATGACTAAAGTTCTCACTAAGATTTTCCAAAATAGAGAGATAGGAGTTAATATGAAAATGAATATACATCTAAATAATAAAAGTTTAATTATTAATGAACATACAAATGTATTAAGCATATATTATTTACATACGATATGTAAAAAGTGATAAACTAAGTTGTTGATTGAGTGCTAGTTTTCATGAAACATTTATATTGATTGGTGTGTTTTTGATTTTTTGATTATTATTATTTTTGATTGTAACATATTATAAACATGAGTAATAATTTTTTTAGCTGCTTAATAACCATTTCGTTCCAGTCTGGGTGTGACATTTTATCTTTGATTTTAAATTTACTGCTGCTTTATATATATGGGTGAATGCATAAGTGTATTTATTAAAAAATATATTTTAAAACTAGTACATTGGTAAATTGGTGTATTCTAAAGTTTACTTTTATAAATCAAAGTTCAACTATAACACTTTTGGTACTCAAACTATTGCAGTAAAGTCAATTATGATATAAATATAAGAAATTAACAATGTTCTTTTTTTCACTTTAAATACAATAACAAGTGTGCATGTGTAATTCTGCAGTTTTTTTTTTATATTTCTATGCTGTCACAATTTGAAATAACTTTCTACCATCGAACACTCACTATATATATATATATATATATATATATATATATATATATATATATATATATATATATATATATATATATATATATATATATATATATATATATATATATATATATAAAACCAAAACTGTCTAACACTATACTAGAAAAAATAAAAATGCAAAACCATAAAACAATACAATACTAGATTAAATTTTAAAAATTGTACCAAAATCCTTACACAACCATGGTTTCATCTACTACAAATAGACCTTCTCAAGTGAAAATCAATCTATAGGAAAACATATATATATATATATATATATATATATATATATGTATATATATATATATATATATATATATACACACAAACAAACCTTCCCATAATTCACTACAAATTCCACCTTCCCTTAATATCAAAAGAAGTATTCATAAAATTGATAGCCTCAGAATCAAGAAGTTTTATCATCAAAGTCTCCTTTATTCTTCTTTTTAACTCATTCTTTTCATAAAAAATAACTGAAGCATTGTTAAACAATATTCTATGACCTGTATTCAATTCATGAATATATAAAGCTGAGTTAAGATACCTATGTTTAACCCTACTTATATGAACCTTAACCCTTTCATTAAGGCTAAATTTACTCGGACCTACATAAAATTTACAACTACATGGAATTTTATAAACAATACCAGGAATAGACCTACTATCAATAGATTGCTTTGAATGAAAGGGTTAAGGTTCATATAAGTAGGGTTAAACATAAGTATCTTAACTCAGCTTTATATATTCATGAATTGAATACAGGTCATAGAATATTGTTTAACAATGCTTCGGTTATTTTTTATGAAAAGAATGAGTTAAAAAGAAAAATAAAGGTGACTTTGATGATAAAACTCTTTGATTCTGAGGCTATCAATCTTATGAAGACTTCTTTTGATATTAAGGGAAGGTGGAATTTGTAGTGAATTATGGGAAGGTTTGTTTATATATATATATATATTTTTTTTTAAATAATATATATATATATATATATATTTTCTTTAGATTGATTTTCACTTGAGAAGGTCTATTTGTAGTAGATGAAACCATGGTTCTGTAAGGATTTTGGTAAAATTTTTAAAATTTAATCTAGTATTGTATTGTTTTATGGTTTTACATATATATATATATATATATATATATATATATATATAAAAAAAAAAAAAAAAAAAAAAAAAAACTCTACTAAGTGAACTAGGATTTGAACCTCTTGAATATCCACACAGAAACAACACAAATTTTTATACTTAAAAATATTAATTAATCCAGTTTGATACTAAAACTTTAATGATTTCATGTTCAATCTACTAAATATAATAGGTTACTGATATTAAGTAATAATAAGTACACTAGTCAAAAATTTCACATGTATTTTTACTATAATATTTCTGATTCATTGCAGATTTTAATATCAATATATTATACTTATCTATTATAGAAAATAAATGTTAAGAAATGCATGAGTTGAATATTCTATGTAAGCATGATTGATGTTAAAACATTCAATCTTCAAACTTAAACTGATTATAATTAACATATATTGATAGATAATTTTATTATTTTGTGTGGATGTTCAGATAGTTTAAATCTCCAGCACAGCACATGAGTTGAAGTTTAATTAAGAAGGTTTGATCTTGAACATTTTTCAGGTGATAACTTTTCAAAAACTTCTGCATGCTTTAGAAGAATGCCTAAACATTCATAAAATTTTGATTCATTAATTAAATATATAAATGGGATTTATTTATATAGTATATCTCAGCTCTGATATCTACAGGCAAACAGAAATTAAAACATATACTACAAACTGAAATCACATGACACTTTTTATATAATGATATTTGTCTGATTTATGTAGGCTAAAAGATACAAATTTAAAATGAGCTCTCATCCAATTTTATTTTTCAGGGGAAGACAAAATCCATCACTGACATTACCAAGTATTAATAAATGCCAGATAATATATTTTTTTCCATTGATACAATGTATTCCAATTATTTTAAACCAATACTGTTAAAAAATTGCAATTTTTATATAAAAAAACTGCACAACTATCAAAGAAAAAGTATAATCAAATGATCTAAAAAATCTAAATGACTTTTAAAATTAAATATCAAAAATATTAGTAATTAGTAAATGCCTCCAAATATTAGCATAATAAAAAATTTAAAATAATACTAAAATATTTTAGTTTTAAATTAGTATATCAAAAGTATGGCAGCAAAGTGAGTTACTAAATCAAAATTAAAAAAAAACCTAGCATAATCAATGAAATCAAATTAGAAATATTAATATTTATTAAAATAAATAACCACTTACATGGAAAACATATTACAATTACCTCCTCAACAAAAGAAACATAGTTAAAAATTTACTAACCTACATTGCAAAAGAATAAAACAGGTATGTTATCTGTAATATTATATATAAAAACCCAAACATTATGGATATTTTCTGAAGCACAAAAAAAAAAAAAAAACTTTTGCAGGACAAAAAAAAATGAAGAGGGTAAAAAATTTCAAAAAACAATAGTTTATCTAATAATATTTAATCAAAAAATAAACAAATTAAAAACACATAAACCACACATAATAAATACTTTTAACAATATTTATTGTAGAAGTATGTTGTTACATAGTTTATATTAGTTAAGTTATAAATTACCTATTACATATATGCTTTATATACCCTAATTTATATTGAGGTAATATTACAAATCTATCTATCTATCTATCTATCTATCTATCTATCTATCTATCTATCTATCTATCTATCTATCTATCTATCTATCTATCTATCTATCTATCTATCTATCTATCTATCTATCTATCTATCTATCTATCTATCTATCTATCTATCTATCTATCTATCTATCTATCTATCTATCTATCTATCTATCTATCTATCTATCTATCTATCTATCTATCTATCTATCTATCTATCTATCTATCTATCTATCTATCTATCTATCTATCTATCTATCTATCTATCTATCTATCTATCTATCTATCTATCTATCTATCTATCTATCTATCTATCTATCTATCTATCTATCTATCTATCTATCTATCTATCTATCTATCTATCTATCTATCTATCTATCTATCTATCTATCTAAGTGTAGTTATATTCAAGGCAAAATGGGTTTATAAGTAATTGTTAAAAATAAGTCAACATTCCCAATATTAATAACAATCAACAATTTCCATACTTTTGTCAAGGAAACACCCTTTTTATCAATAAACATGATATTCTACTGTCATTGTTAAAAAGGAGGTTGCCTTGACAAAAGTTTGGAAATTGTATGATTGTCTAAGTTTTAAGTGGTTTTAAATAATATGTGTATATTGTAATAGAACATATAATTACCCCACATTGGGTGCCAATTTTAATAGACAACATATTCCATCAAATTTATCTCAGGTCTTGGCTTATTTTTATCAATGTCCTGAGTTGGGTAGCCAAACTAATGGAACATATAAACATCCCAATCATTGGGAGACAATTGTAATGGAAATTGTACATATAAAAGAAAATAAACTAGTCCAATCATTGGACTGTTTAATCATTGATTACAATTACAATATTGCCTATGAAACTACATATACATAAATATGCCTGGATACTAAAGAATATTATTAAGAGATATTAAATGATTTACTTTCAAAGTTATCTTGATCAATGATTTAATTATTCACCAAAATATAAATTGGAAACATTGGGAATTTTATAGAGTCCAACCTATACGTGCAGATGGGGATTATACATAAAAATATAATTATTAGTGATGGCTTAGATAAATAATTATAAAATTTAATATGAGCACAGAACAAAATTATCATTTAAGTATTTCTAAGCCTCAAGCATTACATACTAACCTTTATACTGAAAAGAGAAAAATAAAGAAATAAATAAATTTCAAATTAATCACAGTCATTTCATATACAACAAATGGTATATACTTTATTTTAATTGTGGTTTCATTTTCTTTTTAACTGGCAATAATTTTATTAAATACATACATATTTGTTTACATTTAGTTTCATTTTAATTCAGTATTATTTAAATTAACAATGTTTGCTAGCAATAGGCATTGATGGACGTTTGTGTCTACATAAGAATCATTTATTATTTAACACATATAAAGATATAATAAAAGAGAAATAATGGAAATCATAATAGCTTCTTAAAGTAATAAATTAGAATCATCAATACATTTCTCAAAGTTATATCATTTAACTTCAAACATATGAATCTTCCTTTCCTACTGTCTTGGATATTTATTTGCTTCATTTTTGATTAAAACTATATTCTCCTTTGGACTACAAGTATAGACATTTTAGATTTATTAGTTATAATAGGGCTTCTATCATGGTACCTAAATTTAATATCTTACTTTATATCTTTATTAACCCTTAAACCACTAATTATATTATTGGCCGAGTGAGATAAAAGTCTAAACTTTTAATTGGCCAATTCACAAACTGAAGTGTCAAATAACAAAGTCAATCATCGAAATATATTCAACTTTTAATATTATATTCAATTTAGTATCATTTGTAAAAAGTATATTAATAATTTGTCAGATTATGAAAATGAACAAATGTTTTTTCAAAAATAAATTGTTATTATATAATTATATAAATTTTCACTAGCAGAAAATGTAAAATGAAATCTTACTCACCAATCAAAACATTCTGCTAATGGCATGATTTTTTTGCCAATTTTAGTTACAGAAAAAAACAAATAATTTTTGTTAAAAGTCTTAACTATTTTTCCAAAATAATTCTATTTTTAGCATATTTTATCAAAATAATTTATAATTTGTCAAAAAATACTGTTAAAATGGTCTAAAACATTTGTTTATCATTTTCGAAATAAAACAAAAACAGATCGTAACTCTTTACTTTTTGGCAGCCATTTTCTTTGTTGTCAAAATTTAATAGCCAATAAGATCTAAAAAGGGATGTTATTTTTTTTGTTTGATGTATAAGGTCATTTTTATTGATTTTTTTTACTTGTAAACTAATTCAAGAGAGAGCAGCATCTTACAGAACTTTTTTTAATCTTTAAAAAAAGCACAAAATCATAATCGTAGTACAAAAAGTGACCAAATTAGAGTGATGTCAAGGCACTTGGCTTTTAAATGAATCAGGCACACAAAAGGTTAATTCTGAAACTTTACTAAACATTTATCAAGGACTATATAACTATATGAAACTTTTATAAATTAAATATAGAAATGACTCCTAACTCATACGTGAAGATATATATATATATATATTGTATGTTTGTGTTATATATATATATATATATATATATATATATATATATATATATATATATATATATATATATAACACAAACATACAATATATACAGTATGATCTACCTTTTTAAACATATCTAATAATAAAATTATAAATTAAATTCTAAAGAAAAATATTAAATAATGAAAAAAATTGTAAACATAAATATATTACATTATGTGTACATTTATCAATGATTCCTATGAGAACAAATGGCAATGAATTAATTTCCAGCCTACATTGTGTTTAACTCATATGTACAATGTATTTAAACTAAAACAACAAGTGTTTAATGACTAATAATATCTATAATAATAATCATTTGTTAATAAATTGAAATTGGAAGCCAGTTAATTTATATATTGCACATATTGTAATAATTAAAGGACAATGGAAAATGTTTAATAACAAGTGACTTCTAGCATCTTTACTATTAATATTGATAAATTATAGATTTACAACATTTTTTTTATATTATGTACAAATATATATAGCATGTGAATCAAAAGAAATACAAAATTTTAATACTCAATAAAACTTAACATGTTGTTAATTTTAACAATTGTTTAAAACATAAAATGAGTTTACATCCATATAAATGGTTAACATTGAAAATCAATCATACAAAAAATAAAAACAAAAAAAAAATGACCAAATTTAGTTACCATTTAAACTTCTTTATCCTCTTTTCATTTTAAAGTTCACTAACTATTTAATGTGTTTTTGTCCATTCCTGCATGTGTTAAAATAATATGTAAAATAATTTAAAATGATAAACACATTAATTCATGAACCTTTTGTTTTTATAAACAACTGATTCATAGCATTTTTATTATCAAAGTTAGATTATTATGTATCAGTTAAAATGATGGACTGATTTTAAATATGTAACTAGTGCTTATCTTGGCTTGATGTGTATAGCTATTCATTCTGGTTGTTTCTACTCCAAACGTCTGCTCATCAATAATTTGTTTATTTTTTACTAGATCTTGATCATGAAATAAGGCAAAATGAAGAGTTTGAATCAGGATCATAATTTATTTTTTAACATGCCATTCCTAATGACATACCAAGTCCAATAAATATTATCATTACACAAAGAAAAATTGTATAAGAGACAGTAACAAAGTTTTGCTTTTTATGTGTATTGTTTAATTCTGTCTTTCTGGCACTGCTAATATCAATATCTTTCTTACAACAATTGTCAATTTTTTTTAAATATTTAAATTTTAAAAAAAATTACATATAGAAATTAGTTTTACAGTTTACAAAAGAGATATGTAAATAAATAATACAATTACATCATGAACAATTTCTAAAAATAAAAATACAATCTCAACACATTTAGTAATTTCATATGCAAATATTTTACTCATTGATATTAAAAAGCCAAGTACTTTAAACCAAAACCAATATCTTCATAACATCTACACACACACACACATATATATATATTGTAAATATCAATAGGTCGATATTTATATTTTAAAAATTTGTTATTTGTTATTAAAAAAAAAAATCTCTTTAAGTTGAAGTTTACATATGAAATATTTAAATTTTTCTTTTATGTTTATTAAATATAGTTATTATTTGAAGTTATGATTTTATTTATATATATTGATAGTACATCATTATAAATATTTAATTATTGAAATAAATAAGGACATATAAATTGTTGATTAAAAAAAAAAAAAAAAAAGTATTTTATTTGCAATGATTACTAAATGCAATAAATAATTATTTATGTATATTTTAAAAGATGTTAAATTTTCGATTTGATACTTTTTATATGTATACTTGATATTTTATTTTTATTTTGATGTTAATTGTTGTAAAAGAGAACATATATATATAACATGAGTTTTAAAATAGCATCTGCTGGCATGAAACCACGCGACAATAATAAGGAAGCCATTATTAGGATTATTGCTTATTAAAAATGGGATATAGAACAAACAACTGAAGGATAGAATTTTATTACATTTTATTTCTTTAAAGTTTACCATTTTTTTTAAAATACTGAAGTAACGTATATATTTTGTAATAAACATATAAATTATGACGGGGTAATAAGGATATATCGCAGCTAGGGCTGCATCATCATCATCGCTTTCATATATTCTAAAGCAATTTTTCAATGGAACAACTAAAAATTTCAACGTATAAATTTCATCGCGTCTGGAATTAAAAGCTGGCATAGCTATCTTAAATGTCTTATCGTCAATTTAATTCTAATCCGGAAGTAAGTGTAATTGATGTACTGGATTTAACATTTTAATAAAATATGCATATATTCAAGAATTAATAATCTTCTTTAATGAAATCGTTTCGTCGTTCTTTTAATAGAATGCATTCTAAAAATAAAAATAATAAAATATACAGATGAAAAAACTCATGGACTAAATTAATTCTTAAAAGGACAATTAACTAAGTGAACTTTTAAAAAAGGTATTTAATAATTTTATATATATATGTGTGATGTGTGGATATATATTTTTGAGATTGATATATATATTTTTTTTTTTTGTTTATTTTATTTTTCATTGTAAAATGTAACGTTTGTGAATGATCAATTTAAGCGTCTTATTCTATTATAACATTAAACGTATAACAGATGATGTTTAAGATAAATATTTAAATAATTTTAAAATCTGAAAATATAATTTATAAGTTGAGGTACTATATATTAATTATTATCTTTATATTATAACTATTAGGCAGAAATATGTCTTTATATATTCATTGTTTATATTAATATTGAAACATTAATATTATTTAAAGTCAAACGATAACATAAAATAAAGATGTGCTATTTATTTTTATAAATAATGCCTTTGTAATTATTTAAAGATCTCATTGATTAGTATGATTTTAGATTTGTTTTATATAAAGCTAGCTGGGAGGGCAATTTAAACAATTTATTAAAATATAATTGGAACAAGTTTGTTTTTCTTCATTCTTTAATATAAATGGAATAACTCATATACATTCCATTATATTTAACTTGCTTAATTATGAGCTACCATATAGTTTCCATTGTATTATTTATATAACCGGGATAATTTTGTCTTTCTTCAATTTAAATGGAATGTAGCAAGTACGATCCATTACATTTGGCTTACCCAAACATGGGCTACCTTAAGTTCCATTACATTTGGAGCATCCAAGTAAGGCTCTGAATTATAGGTTCCATTACATTTGGCTAGTCCAATCCTGGGGCTGCTACATATACGTTTCCATTACATTTGGCGCAACAACTAGGGCTAGAAATAAGCTAATTAGGGCTTGAAATACCCCACATACTTGAGATTAAGATGTCTAGTATATATATTAATATGAGATGTATAATTTAAAGAAAGAGAAGCATTTTTGTGTGTTTAATTTTTTTTTATATAAATGGAAATATTTTAGCCTTATGTTTAGATGGTGATGGTTAATATTATTGTATTTTTTTTAGTGATAAAAGATAAATATAGTCATGAAGCAGTTTAATTTCAATTTAAAAAGTATATTGATGGTGTTGAATTATAGTATAATAATTTTGTACATATTTGGAAAGTTTGAGTTGTAGAAAATCTATAATTTTGAAGGTTGGATGGGATATTTGATTGTTGGAGTTTGGTTGGTTCTGTTGCAGGTATTGATGTTGAGTGGGGAGTTTTGTCATTGTCTTGAGGATGTGATGCATTCATGTCACTTGTGATTGATTAGTCTCATTCATTGCTCCAACCCAAATCTTGATGTTTATTATTATTTATCATGAAGCAGTTAACAGTAGTCCTGCCATGATTTTATCTTTAAAACTCCAGAGAGAGTAAGATATAATTATTTTAATATAAGTATAATATTTGCCTCTAAGTCTCCTTAAGATGAGCAAGGAAATATTTATAAATAATAGCCCCTAAGACTTAAATATAAGCAGGGTAGTGTAATGGTGTTCTAAGAAAAATTATTATGGGTTGTAGTAGATAGGATAGAATGAAATGTGATAGTCATCTAAGTGTTCATGAAACATTGTATGCTTTAGGAGTAATGATTGAATTCTTTTATCTGCATCAAAGTTGTGAAGTGCTAATCAATCTTTTGGTTGTCAATATCTGTCGGATCTTTGGAGGAATAGATAAGTATATAACTTAAATATATAACACCCAAACTTAAGAGTTTGATTAATTGATTATTGTTTGTAACAATTAATCTATTACATTGATTATCAATTAGGGTTTGAAAACAAACATATTGATGTTTTATTTTTTTTTTGTAAGTGACTTTTAAACATGAAATTCAATTAGTGAATATTTGTTAGTAGTAAACTGCATTAGTACAATTTTAGTAAAATATTTCGAGCACAAAAGTTAATAATAAGTGAAGTGAATATTTTTTTTTTATGTGTATAAAATGATATTAAGTATTAAAGTCCAGAAAATTTATAGGTATCGATTTAAGTATTTTATATTTAACTACCATTATTTTGAATGAGAAAGTTGTCTCACTATATTATCAAATTAGTTATTTTAAGGCATATAAACATTTAGTTGTAGTTTAAATATTTCAAGGTTATATTGAATTTGATATGAAGTATCCACATTTTAATATAGTATAAGTGTAGAATATTTATTATCATTAAAAATAAATAAATGTTATTTAGTGATATCAGTTGTTACTCTCTGCATATATATCTTTTAGAGAAATTTGTTGATGTTATGGTGATAGATAAGATTATTTTTTTTTTAAGCCAAGAAGTTCATGAGTTCAAATAAGTAAAATTTAGATTGTCAGATAGCTATTATATATTAAAAAAAAAAGGCTTGTATTTTTAGTTAAAAAATTGCTTGTTGGAATAATGATTGGAGATGGTGAGCCCTTGATCTGTGATAGTTACTATATAGAAATATATTGTAATGGAAACGTATATGTAGCAGCCCCATGATTGGACTAGCCAAATGTAATGGAACCTATAATTCAGAGCCTCACTTGGATGCTCCAAATGTAATGGAACTTAAGGTAGCCCATGTTTGGGCAAGTTAAATATAATGGATCGTACTTGCTACATTCCATTTAAATTGAAGAAAGACAAAATTATCCCGGTTATATAAATAATGTAATGGAAACTATATGGTAGCTCATAATTAAGCAAGTTAAATATAATGGAATGTATATGAGTTATTCCATTTATATTAAAGAATGAAGAAAAACAAACTTGTTCCAATTATATTTTAATAAATTGTTTAAATTGCCCTCCCAGCTAGCTTTATATAAAACAAATCTAAAATCATACTAATCAATGAGATCTTTCATTATAATTTATCTTTTAGGTTGATGTGACTAACTAATCAAATATATATATCAAAAATAAAGGGACTTTTATTAAATTCAAATATACACATCTACTATATAAATTTATGTACCTCTAAATATGTGTATGAAAAATAATATATGTAAGTGACCTACAAACCAAGTAATAAATGAAATAAGAAATTATCTTTTATTAAGTCGTAAATTCAATTAATTTACTAATAACTTTGGCATTAAGAAAATAAGAATAATATAGTATCGATCTTTAAATAATTACAAAGGCATTATTTATAAAAATAAATAGCACATCTTTTATTTATGTTATCATTTGACTTTAAATAATATTAATATTTCCAATATAAATATAAACAATAAATATATAAAGACATATTTATGCCTAATAGTTATGATATAAAGATAATAATTAATATATAGTACCTCAACTTATAAATTATATTTTCAGATTTTAAAATTATTTAAATATTTATCTTAAACATCATCTGTTATACGTTTAATGTTATAATAAAACAAGACGCTTAAATTGATCATTCACAAACGTTACATTTTACAATGAAAAATAAAATAAACAAAAAAAAAAATATATCAATCTCAAAAATGTATATCCACACATCATTCATATAAATATATAATTATTAAATACCTTTTTTAAAAGTTCACTTAGTTGATTGTCCTTTTTAAGAATTAATTTAGTCCATGAGTTTTTTCATCTGTATATTTTTTTTTATTTTTAGAATGCATTCTATTAAAAGAACGACGAAACGATTTCATTAAAGAAGATTATTAATTCTTGAATATATGCATATTTTATTAAAATGTTAAATCCAGTACCTCAATTACAATTACTTCCAGATTAGAATTAAATTGACGATAATACATTTAAGATAGCTATGCCAGCTTTTAATTCCAGACGCGATGAAATTTATACGTTGAAATTTTTAGTTGTTCCATTGAAAAATTGCTTTAGAATATATGAAAGCGATGATGATGATGCAGCCCTAGCTGCGATATATCCTTATTACCCCGTCATAATTTATATGTTTATTACAAAATATATACGTTACTTCAGTATTTTAAAAAAAAATGGTAAACTTTAAAGAAATAAAATGTAATAAAATTCTATCCTTCAGTTGTTTGTTCTATATCCCATTTTTTAATAAGCAATAATCCTAATAATGGCTTCCTTATTATTGTCGCGTGGTTTTTATGCCAGCAGATGCTATTTTAAAACTCATGTTATATATATGTTCTCTTTTACAACAATTAACATCAAAATAAAAATAAAATATCAAGTATACATATAAAAAGTATCAAATCGAAAATTTAACATCTTTTAAAATATACATAAATAATTATTTATTACATTTAGTAATCATTATAAATAAAATAATCTTTTTTATAATTAATAATTTATATGTCCTTATTTATTTCAATAATTAAATATTTATAACGATGTACTATCAATATATATAAATAAAATAATAACTTCAAATAATAACTATATTTAATAAACATAAAAGAAAAATTTAAATATTTCATATGTAAACTTCAACTTAAAGAGATTTTTTTTTTAATAACAAATAACAAATTTTTAAAATATAAATATCGACCTATTGATATTTACAATACCCTCAAATCCACCGAAAAAAAAAAATGTCTTTGCAAATAACTAATTAATTATGAAATATCGAAAAACTTCTCAAATTTGTAATCTTTCTAAGGACTAACATGGTTTAAAGAATATTATTTTTCTTATTAATAACCACATTCATTTATTTATATCTATCTCTCAGATCATCTAGATATTTGTCCAAATTTTTTTTTTTAAAAAAAATATATAATAATCAAAAGTGCCTTTTCAATTCTTCCTGTAAAGAATTTCCAGTATGTTAAACTTTGTGAAAAAGTTTGCCCTAATTTACAAGATTTTCATATAGCATTTTGGTATAACTCAATTGCTTTTGAATAATTTTGAGATAAGTATCTAAAGATTTTGCTATGAACTCCTTAGATTCTACATCTATATCCTTTACATAAATAGTAACTTGATCATAAGCACTAACATAACTCTTAACTTTATCAATAATAGTTGCTATTTTATCAGATAATCTTACTTTTCCTTTGACTATCTTGATAAACATCATCGACTTGAGTAAGTCTTTATTTTACTTATTCTAGATTCAATTAAAAACAATTCTCTGGATAATTTTGAATGGTATTCATTCAAATTTTCTAAATAATCCTTTAAAAATCGCAAATCAGTGTGATATAATTTCAACATTAAAGAACTCTTGAAAATCATTTTGTTTTACAACAATAACATTATTATATTAATTATTTTCAGTTTAACTTTAGGTTTACTTAAATTTCTTTCCTTAGTTATATTTTCTTGAAGAAAATCAATATTATTTATCTTTCCATCTATAACTTTAAGTTTAACTTTAGCTTTTCCAATATCTTTCATAAAATCTATACTTCTTTTAAGATAATTTATTTTAAACTTATCTCTACTCATTTCTTTGAATTTTACTTTAATTTTCTTCATATTTTTACTGGTATAAATTATCTCAAGAAAATCTATTTTAATTTTCTCTTTACTTCTGAATTTAAGTTTTATTTTGACTTTGCCTAAATCTCCATTTGGATCAATTTCTACTTCCATAAAATTTACATTACATATTATATTGTTAATTCTTGTAAAGAATATTTCTTTGTAAATATTAATTTTTGTATAAACGTTTCCACAATTAATGGTACATTTTTGAACTAGATTTTGCATTTTATCTTTAAATTTATTACTGGTATTATCCGTAATCTTTAGTAATTCATTGTCTAATAACTTTAGATATTTTTCACCTAAAGAATTTAATTTTATTTCTACAGATTCATCAATTCTTTTATCCTTACTATAGTATTCATCAAAATTTTCATCAACTAATTCAAGATTTTTATTACAGATTTTGTCAGACACATTTAATTCTTTCAGTTCTTCATCAACTTTTGTGTCTATACTCGTAACACTATCATCTACCAGAGTTTTTGATGCAACTTTTAATTCTTTAGAAAGATCATCAGCATTGGTTTTCAACCCAGCTTTAAATTCATCAGAGTTGCTTGTTAATGCGTTCATCAGTTTCTCATGATTGGTTTTTATCTCAGCTCTAAGTTCATCTTTTAATTCATTAGAGTTTATTTTCATCTCTGTTCTAAGATCTTCTTTTAATTCATTAGAGTTGGTTTTTATCATAGCCTCTAGTTTATCATATTTAGACTCTAGTCTCTCAAAATGTTTGTTCATCATAGCCTCCAGTTTTTCCACAAAATTCCTCATATCAAAATTACCACTAACTGGCATTTTATTACTATTGTTATCCATTATTATTAATAATACAATATTATATACTCATAAAATAAAATCTAAGATATATATATATATTTCTATATAGTAACTATCACAGATCAAGGGCTCACCATCTCCAATCATTATTCCAACAAGCAATTTTTTAACTAAAAATACAAGCCTTTTTAATCTTATAATACATAATAGCTATCTGACAATCTAAATTTTACTTATTTGAACTCATGAACTTCTTGGCTTAAAAAAAAAAAATCTTATCTATCACCATAACATCAACAAATTTCTCTAAAATATATATATGCAGAGAGTAACAACTGATATCACTAAATAACATTTATTTATATTTAATGATAATAAATATTCTACACTTATACTATATTAAAATGTGGATACTTCATATCAAATTCAATATAACCTTGAAATATTTAAACTACAACTAAATGTTCACATGCCTTAAAATAACTAATTTGATAATATAGTGAGACAACTTTCTCATTCAAAATAATGGTAGTTAAATATAAAATACTTAAATCGATACCTATAAATTTTCTGGACTTTAATACTTAATACCATTTTATACACATAAAAAAAAAAATATCCACTTCACTTATTATTAACTTTTGTGCTCGAAATATTTTACTAAAATTGTACTAATGCAGTTTACTACTAACAAATATTCACTAATTGAATTTCATGTTTAAAAGTCACTTACAAAAAAAAAAAATATTAATATACTTGTTTTCAAACCCTAATTGATAATCAATGTAATAGATTATTTGTTACAAACAATAATCAATTAATCAAACTCTTAAGTTTGGTGTTATATATTTAAGTTATATACTTATCTATTCCTCCAAAGATCCGACAGATATTGACAACCAAAAGATTGATTAGCACTTCACAACTTTGATGTAGATAAAAGAATTCAATCATTACTCCCAAAGCATACAATGTTTCATGAACACTTAGATGACTATCACATTTCATTCTATCCTATCTACTACAACCCATAATAATTTTTCTTAGAACACCATTACACTACCCTGCTTATATTTAAGTCTTAGGGGCTATTATTTATAAATATTTCCTTGCTCATCTTTGGGAGACTTAGAGGCAAATATTATACTTATATTAAAATAATTATATCTTACTCTCTCTGGAGTTTTAAAGATAAAATCATGGCAGGACTACTGTTAACTGCTTCATGATAGATAATAATAATAAACATCAAGATTTGGGTTGGAGCAATGAATGAGACTAATCAATCACAAGTGACATGAATGCATCACATCCTCAAGACAATGACAAAACTCCCCACTCAACATCAATACCTGCAACAGAACCAACCAAACTCCAACAATCAAATATCCCATCCAACCTTCAAAATTATAGATTTTCTACAACTCAAACTTTCCAAATATGTACAAAATTATTATACTATAATTCAACACCATCAATATACTTTTTAAATTGAAATTAAACTGCTTCATGACTATATTTATCTTTCATCACTAAAAAAAAAAATACAATAATATTAACCATCACCATCTAAACATAAGGCTAAAATATTTCCATTTATATAAAAAAAAATTAAACACACAAAAATGCTTCTCTTTCTTTAAACCATACATCTCATATTAATATATATACTAGACATCTTAATCTCAAGTATGTGGGGTATTTCAAGCCCTAATTAGCTTATTTCTAGCCCTAGTTGTTGCGCCAAATGTAATGGAAACGTATATGTAGCAGCCCCATGATTGGACTAGCCAAATGTAATGGAACCTATAATTCAGAGCCTCACTTGGATGCTCCAAATGTAATGGAACTTAAGGTAGCCCATGTTTGGGCAAGTTAAATATAATGGATCGTACTTGCTACATTCCATTTAAATTGAAGAAAGACAAAATTATCCCGGTTATATAAATAATGTAATGGAAACTATATGGTAGCTCATAATTAAGCAAGTTAAATATAATGGAATGTATATGAGTTATTCCATTTATATTAAAGAATGAAGAAAAACAAACTTGTTCCAATTATATTTTAATAAATTGTTTAAATTGCCCTCCCAGCTAGCTTTATATAAAACAAATCTAAAATCATACTAATCAATGAGATCTTTCATTATAATTTATCTTTTAGGTTGATGTGACTAACTAATCAAATATATATATCAAAAATAAAGGGACTTTTATTAAATTCAAATATACACATCTACTATATAAATTTATGTACCTCTAAATATGTGTATGAAAAATAATATATGTAAGTGACCTACAAACCAAGTAATAAATGAAATAAGAAATTATCTTTTATTAAGTCGTAAATTCAATTAATTTACTAATAACTTTGGCATTAAGAAAATAAGAATAATATAGTATCGATCTTTAAATAATTACAAAGGCATTATTTATAAAAATAAATAGCACATCTTTTATTTATGTTATCATTTGACTTTAAATAATATTAATATTTCCAATATAAATATAAACAATAAATATATAAAGACATATTTCTGCCTAATAGTTGTAATATAAAGATACTAATTAATATATAGTACCTCAACTTATAAATTATATTTTCAGATTTTAAAATTATTTAAATATTTATCTTAAACATCATCTGTTATACGTTTAATGTTATAATAGAACAAGACGCTTAAATTGATCATTCACAAACGTTACATTTTACAATGAAAAATAAAATAAACAAAAAAAAAAATATATCAATCTCAAAAATGTATATCCACACATCATTCATATAAATATATAATTATTAAATACCTTTTTTAAAAGTTCACTTAGTTGATTGTCCTTTTTAAGAATTAATTTAGTCCATGAGTTTTTTCATCTGTATATTTTTTATTTTTTTTTAGAATGCATTCTATTAAAAGAACGACGAAACGATTTCATTAAAGAAGATTATTAATTCTTGAATATATGCATATTTTATTAAAATGTTAAATCCAGTACATCAATTACAATTACTTCCAGATTAGAATTAAATTGACGATAATACATTTAAGATAGCTATGCCAGCTTTTAATTCCAGACGCGATGAAATTTATACGTTGAAATTTTTAGTTGTTCCATTGAAAAATTGCTTTAGAATATATGAAAGCGATGATGATGATGCAGCCCTAGCTGCGATATATCCTTATTACCCCGTCATAATTTATATGTTTATTACAAAATATATACGTTACTTCAGTATTTTAAAAAAAATGGTAAACTTTAAAGAAATAAAATGTAATAAAATTCTATCCTTCAGTTGTTTGTTCTATATCCCATTTTTAATAAGCAATAATCCTAATAATGGCTTCCTTATTATTGTCGCGTGGTTCCATGCCAGCAGATGCTATTTTAAAACTCATGTTATATATATGTTCTCTTTTACAACAATTAACATCAAAATAAAAATAAAATATCAAGTATACATATAAAAAGTATCAAATCGAAAATTTAACATCTTTTAAAATATACATAAATAATTATTTATTACATTTAGTAATCATTATAAATAAAATAATCTTTTTTTTATAATTAATAATTTATATGTCCTTATTTATTTTAATAATTAAATATTTATAATGATGTACTATCGATATATATAAATAAAATAATAACTTCAAATAATAACTATATTTAATAAACATAAAAGAAAAATTTAAATATTTCATATGTAAACTTCAACTTAAAGAGATTTTTTTTTTAATAACAAATAACAAATTTTTAAAATATAAATATCGACCTATTGATATTTACAATATATATATCTTAGATTTTATTTTATGAGTATATAATATTGTATTATTAATAATAATGGATAACAATAGTAATAAAATGCCAGTTAATGGTGATTTTGACTTAAAAGATTTTTTGGAAAAATTTGAATCTAGATTAAATACCAAATATGATAAACTTAGAGCTGAGATGAAAATAAACTCTAATGAATTAAAAGATGATCTTAGAGCTGAGATAAAAACCAACTCTAATGAATTAAAAGATCTTAAAGCTGTGATGAAAACCTACTCTAATGAATTAAAAGATGAACTTAGAGCTGAGATAAAAACCAATCATGAGAAACTGATGAACGCATTAACAAGCAACTCTGATGAATTTAAAGCTGGGTTGAAAACCAATGCTGATGATCTTTCTAAAGAATTAAAAGTTGCATCAAAAACTCTGGTAGATGATAGTGTTACGAGTATAGACACAAAAGTTGATGAAGAACTGAAAGAATTAAATGTGTCTGACAAAATCTGTAATAAAAATCTTGAATTAGTTGATGAAAATTTTGATGAATACTATAGTGAGGATAAAAGAATTGATGAATCTGTAGAAATAAAATTAAATTCTTTAGGTGAAAAATTACTAAAGATTACGGATAATACCAGTAATAAATTTAAAGATAAAATGCAAAATCTAGTTCAAAAATGTACCATTAATTGTGGAAACGTTTATACAAAAATTAATATTTACAAAGAAATATTCTTTACAAGAATTAACAATATAATATGTAATGTAAATTTTATGGAAGTAGAAATTGATCCAAATGGAGATTTAGGCAAAGTCAAAATAAAACTTAAATTCAGAAGTAAAGAGAAAATTAAAATAGATTTTCTTGAGATAATTTATACCAATAAAAATATGAAGAAAATTAAAGTAAAATTCAAAGAAATGAGTAGAGATAAGTTTAAAATAAATTATCTTAAAAGAAGTATAGATTTTATGAAAGATATTGGAAAAGCTAAAGTTAAACTTAAAGTTATAGATGGAAAGATAAATAATATTGATTTTCTTCAAGAAAATATAACTAAGGAAAGAAATTTGAGTAAACCTAAAGTTAAACTGAAAATAATTAATATAATAATGTTATTGTTGTAAAACAAAATGATTTTCAAGAGTTCTTTAATGTTGAAATTATATCACACTGATTTGCGATTTTTAAAGGATTATTTAGAAAATTTGAATGAATACCATTCAAAATTATCCAGAGAATTGTTTTTAATTGAATCTAGAATAAGTAAAATAAAGACTTACTCAAGTCGATGATGTTTATCAAGATAGTCAAAGGAAAAGTAAGATTATCTGATAAAATAGCAACTATTATTGATAAAGTTAAGAGTTATGTTAGTGCTTATGATCAAGTTACTATTTATGTAAAGGATATAGATGTAGAATCTAAGGAGTTCATAGCAAAATCTTTAGATACTTATCTCAAAATTATTCAAAAGCAATTGAGTTATACCAAAATGCTATATGAAAATCTTGTAAATTAGGGCAAACTTTTTCACAAAGTTTAACATACTGGAAATTCTTTACAGGAAGAATTGAAAAGGCACTTTTGATTATTATATATTTTTTAAAAAAATTTGGACAAATATCTAGATGATCTGAGAGATAGATATAAATAAATGAATGTGGTTATTAATAAGAAAAATAATATTCTTTAAACCATGTTAGTCCTTAGAAAGATTACAAATTTGAGAAGTTTTTCGATATTTCATAATTAATTAGTTATTTGCAAAGACATTTTTTTTTTTTTCGGTGGATTTGAGGGAATTGTAAATATCAATAGGTCGATATTTATATTTTAAAAATTTGTTATTTGTTATTAAAAAAAAAATCTCTTTAAGTTGAAGTTTACATATGAAATATTTAAATTTTTCTTTTATGTTTATTAAATATAGTTATTATTTGAAGTTATGATTTTATTTATATATATTGATAGTACATCATTATAAATATTTAATTATTGAAATAAATAAGGACATATAAATTGTTGATTAAAAAAAAAAAAGTATTTTATTTGCAATGATTACTAAATGCAATAAATAATTATTTATGTATATTTTAAAAGATGTTAAATTTTCGATTTGATACTTTTTATATGTATACTTGATATTTTATTTTTATTTTGATGTTAATTGTTGTAAAAGAGAACATATATATATATATAACATGAGTTTTAAAATAGCATCTGCTGGCATGAAACCACGCGACAATAATAAGGAAGCCATTATTAGGATTATTGCTTATTAAAAATGGGATATAGAACAAACAACTGAAGGATAGAATTTTATTACATTTTATTTCTTTAAAGTTTACCATTTTTTTTTAAAATACTGAAGTAACGTATATATTTTGTAATAAACATATAAATTATGACGGGGTAATAAGGATATATCGCAGCTAGGGCTGCATCATCATCATCGCTTTCATATATTCTAAAGCAATTTTTCAATGGAACAACTAAAAATTTCAACGTATAAATTTCATCGCGTCTGGAATTAAAAGCTGGCATAGCTATCTTAAATGTCTTATCGTCAATTTAATTCTAATCCGGAAGTAAGTGTAATTGATGTACTGGATTTAACATTTTAATAAAATATGCATATATTCAAGAATTAATAATCTTCTTTAATGAAATCGTTTCGTCGTTCTTTTAATAGAATGCATTCTAAAAATAAAAATAATAAAATATACAGATGAAAAAACTCATGGACTAAATTAATTCTTAAAAGGACAATTAACTAAGTGAACTTTTAAAAAGGTATTTAATAATTTTATATATATATGTGTGATGTGTGGATATACATTTTTGAGATTGATATATATTTTTTTTTTTTTGTTTATTTTATTTTTCATTGTAAAATGTAACGTTTGTGAATGATCAATTTAAGCGTCTTATTCTATTATAACATTAAACGTATAACAGATGATGTTTAAGATAAATATTTAAATAATTTTAAAATCTGAAAATATAATTTATAAGTTGAGGTACTATATATTAATTATTATCTTTATATTATAACTATTAGGCAGAAATATGTCTTTATATATTCATTGTTTATATTAATATTGAAACATTAATATTATTTAAAGTCAAACGATAACATAAAATAAAGATGTGCTATTTATTTTTATAAATAATGCCTTTGTAATTATTTAAAGATCTCATTGATTAGTATGATTTTAGATTTGTTTTATATAAAGCTAGCTGGGAGGGCAATTTAAACAATTTATTAAAATATAATTGGAACAAGTTTGTTTTTCTTCATTCTTTAATATAAATGGAATAACTCATATACATTCCATTATATTTAACTTGCTTAATTATGAGCTACCATATAGTTTCCATTGTATTATTTATATAACCGGGATAATTTTGTCTTTCTTCAATTTAAATGGAATGTAGCAAGTACGATCCATTACATTTGGCTTACCCAAACATGGGCTACCTTAAGTTCCATTACATTTGGAGCATCCAAGTGAGGCTCTGAATTATAGGTTCCATTACATTTGGCTAGTCCAATCCTGGGGCTGCTACATATACGTTTCCATTACAATATATATATATTAATTCTAATATTTTCACGAATAAAAGATGTCATATTATTATTACTATTTGCGGGATAATCCGTGTAGTGAAAAAGCTAAATCCTGATGTTTCAGGACAATATCAAGTACCTTCCTCAGAGCGCTCTGAGGAAGGTACTTGATATTGTACTGAAATGTCAGCATTTAGCTTTTTCAATACATGGAATATCCCACAAATAGTAATAATAATATGACACACACACACACATATATATATATATACTTTTAAAATAACCACTGCCATTTAATTCCCACAATCATAAACAAAACTAAAAAAACTTGAAATAAATAATGATAACAACAACTAATAACAACAACATATATAAACTTCCATATCAAAGCAAAATCAAAGATTTTTTTAAAACAATAATGATGTTTTTTGTGGAAAGTAAAACCTTCCACCAATTTATGATAAATAATTTTAATAGAGATATAAAATATTTATAGATCAAAACTTTAGATGATAATTTTGAGTTTGAAGAAATTCAGGATAAAAAGCATAGTGATAGGGTTTCTTTAGATAAAGATCCACCTTGTTTGATTAATATGTATAAAACTAATAGCTTTTATTTAGAGTCAAGAAATTTAGAAATTCATTGGTGTTAATGTTATGAATTGCATCGCTATAAATGTATCAACTCTAATGACCGCGAATGGTTTAAAATAGTTAAAAACACAAAATTGATGTCTGAAATTAGGTTTTGCAAGAAGAGTGCATTTGCCACTGAGGAGAACATATTTTTGGACATCTTGTGGGAGCTAATGAATTTATATATATATATATATATATTTTGTGGGTTCATCTATATATATATATATATTTTGTGGGTTCATCTGTGTAAAAAATTTAAATATAGACATACCAACATTTTGACTTGATCACACAAGTCATCCACTAGGTGATAAAAGGTAGAAAGATGGTTGTAGAGGTGCTACAATCACTGATTTGAAAAAAATGCTGAATTCCATCAATAGCAAAAATGTTAAATTAAAAATGTTTTTTTTTAAATCTTTCCAAACAGGAAAAAGTTTCCCTGTATCATCTTGCTTTTTGATACAATCTGGCCTTTTAAATATCTCAATGGCTTCTCTAATTTTGCACTGGTAGAGATAATCACATCTGGATATGATCCTGGTACTAGAAAAATCAATTTTATGAACTGAATCTATATTATGGAGTGAGAGTTCTGATGATGATGAATGTTGTTTAACTGCATTAGCATGCTCATCTCTCCTAACACTGATGCAATGATTACTCATACCTATGTAAAAAAGCTTTACAATTTTCACATGAGATTTGATAAATACCATGAGATTCAAGAGGGATTGGATCCTTAGGCTTGGTTATATATATTGTAAATATCGATAAGTCGATATTTATATTTTAAAAATTTGTTATTTGTTATTAAAAAAAAAATCTCTTTAAGTTGAAGTTTACATATGAAATATTTAAATTTTTCTTTTATATTTATTAAATATAGTTATTATTTGAAGTTATTAGTTTATTTATATATATTGATAGTACATCAATATGAACATTTAATTATTAAAATAAATAAGGACATATAAATTGTTGATTAAAAAAATTATTTTATTTGCAATGATTACTAAATGTAATAAATAATTATTTATGTATATTTTTAAAGATGTCAAATTTTCAATTTAATATTTTATATATATATACTTGATATTTTATTTTTATTTTAATGTTAATTGTTTTAAAAGAGAACATATATAACATGAGTTTTAAAATAGTATCTGCTGGCGCATGGAACGATAGCAACAACAATAAAGAAGCCATTATATTATATATTATTATTGGAATAGAGATAGAACAAACAACTGAAGGATAAAATTTTGTTACACTCTATTTTTATAAAATTTACTATTCTTCAAAATACTGAAATAATATATATATCTTATGGTAAATACATAGATTATGGCAGGTTAATCAAGAATCGCAGCCAGGAGGCTGCATCATCACTTTCATTTATTCCAAGGCAATTTTCAATGGAACAACTAAAAAAAAAATTCAATGTATAAATTTCGTCGCGTCTGGAGTTGAAACTAGATATAGCTATCTTAAATGTATAATCATCAATTTAATCATAATTTGGAAGTAATTGGAATTAACATGCTGGATTTAACATTTTAATTGGTTTATTTTTTTTTTTTTAAAAGGAAGGAAATTTTAAAATGGATAAAATATGCATATATATAAGGATTAACAATTTTCTTTAATATAATAATTTCTTCGCCTTTCAATAGAATGCATTCTAATAATCAAAAGTAAACGGATAAAAGAACTCATGGAATAAATTAACTTTTGGAAAGGAAAATTAGCTAAATGAACTTTAAAAAGGTATTTAATAATTTTATATATGTATGAGTAATATATAAATATACTTTTAAGATTGATATATTTTTTTTTATTTATTTATTTTTTTTTTATTATAAAATACAACGTTTTATAAGTGGTCAATTTAAGCATCTTGTTTTATAATAATATTAGACGTATAACAGATGTTCAGACAATTATCTTAAATAATTTAAAAATCTTAAAATGTAATTTATAGGTTGAAGTTATATATGAATTGTTATATTTATATTATAATGGTTAGGCAAAAATATGTCTTTATATATTTAATCTATATATACTTATTACAAGTATATACATATAGTTATTCTTTGTATTTATATTTAAAACATCAATATTATTTAAAGTTGAACTATAACATAAAATAAAGGATGTACTATTTGTTTTATAAATAATGCCTTTGTAATTATTTAAAAGAGCGATACTATATTATTCTTATTTTCTTTTAATGCCAAAGTTATTATGAAATTAATTGAACTTATAAATAATAAAAGATAATTTTATATTTCATTTATTATTTGGTTTGTAGATCACTTACACATATTACTATTCATTCAAATATTTAGAGATACATAAATTTACATAATTAGATGTGTATATTTGAATTTAGTAGAAGTCCCTTTGTTTCTGATATATATATATATATATATATATATATATATATATATATATATATATATATATATATATATATATTTGATTAGTTATTCACATCATCTTTAAAAATAAATTATAAAGATAGATCTCATTGCTTTGCATGATTTTAGATTTGTTTTATGTATAGCTAGCTGGAAGGGCATTTAAACAATTTATTTAAATATAACTGGAATAATTTTGTTTTTCTTCATTCTTTAATTTTAATGGAATACCTAATAGACGTTCCATTACAATATATATATATATATATATATATATATATATATATATATATATATAATAAATAAAATGTCCATTAATTTAAAAAAAAAATGTAATTTTAATTGAAATAATAAATTTAACAGTTTACAAACTATTACAAACAATCCTTAAATCTGCAAAAGTAATTTTGGTTAATTTCTTAAACCTGCCTCAACTGCCATTAAATTCAAAAACAATTTTTTGTTTTTGAATTTAATAGCAGTTGAGACAGGTTTAAGAAATTAACTGAAAGTACTTCTGGGGATTTAAGGATTGTTTGTAATAGTTTGTAAACCGTTAAATTTATTATTATAATTATATATATATATATTGTACTGGTCAAAACATGTGTAACCATCTAACATGAGCTGGAACTCACACAATGTTCTTCAAACCCAGTCAAGCCCGAGATTTAGGTCAGGGACCAGTCTGAATTTGAACCCAATGTCTAAGCCCCTGATCTAACACCTAACGAATAACATAATAGTTATGGAACATGAGAATTAATTTTAATCCGACCCACTAGCAAAGTGGAGCAAAACAATGAGACATCTATTAACTATGGCTAAACTAAAATATATATATATATATATATATATACTAAAATATATATATATAAGTATGGATGTACTTTTGTAAGTGGAGAAAAGAGGAATTTGAACTAGTCAAATAAGTTAGACAACAAAAATATAGTTTAATATACTGACAAATTATTATACATTTATAAATTAATTGCAACCATTATCATGTGCATGAATGAGCAAGCGATAGATGATTACATAGTGTCATTCACACTATTATTTCTCATAAACTCTTTATTAGCTAAATGATATAAATAAGCACATATCTTTGGTGGGTCCAATATTAAGATGCCAATCAACTATTGCAAAGAATTACAAAATATTACCATTAATGCTTTGATTTACTGTTCTGAAACATGGTGACTAACATTATTACTTCGGGGAGCATTCTGAGATTCATTACAGATATAATATAGGCTATTTTCACACCATTACAGTCATAAAACTAAATAAAACACATTTGAAAATTATATTTAATTCTATGACAAAATATTTAATGAAAATTCTCATAATTAGCACTGGTAAGAAGAATGCTTTATTTTCCTCTAGGCAAACCGATACTCTTAAATACATGATGGTGGGATTGTATAAGCCTGAAATAAATCTAATTAATAAAACTAGAAGTAGTTAGCATTTATATATATATATATATATATATATATATATATATATATATATATATATATATATATATAAAGCAGAACACAATTTTAATATTAGAGCATAAAACCGGGTCATGAAGCAAAATAAATAATAATACGAAGAAGTTTGCTGTGCTGACATTATTAGCCAAGAAGTAATAGGAAAAGTTGTGCTTCTGGACAAGAACAAAGTGGATAGGCATGCCATGGTCATTGTCGATGTGCAGGTCTTTTATACGAAGACAGTAGATGGGCATAGCATGTTCCAGACTTAGGGAATCACTGCCAGAGGCCCTTTTATATGAAAAAAGTGAATATGCATAGTGTGTGCCAAACTTATGGGAATCACCACCAGAGGCATTTTTATATGAAATAAATGTGATTCCGGATAGCTCAAATATCTACCGAATGAGATATGAGAAGAAATCTATGGATTCGAACTTGTTGCGACCCCCAGATTAGAAGACTAGTAGCATGTAATATATATATATACGAAGATATGCTAAATGTCAGTAACACAGCATGACTGAATGTCCCTAACAAAATGAAATATAATTTACTGCTTTAAAATAGATGACCCTTGTTTGAATGCCATAATTTATATAAATAACATGCTGTGCTGCTATAATATAAATATATAAAGAAAAGGTTAATAAAATATACATGAAAATTTTATTTAGTAAAAGAAACTTTAAGATTTACCATCATCCAATTTTCTGCTATTTAAAATAAATAAATCCCAACTTCATCGATTTTACACTAACTGGAATTTAAATAAGTACTGTATTTGATATTTTAAGAGTATGTAAAAATAAAATTAGCAGTTATAGAAAATAACTAATTGGTCACCTTTTCAGAATTGAATAACCACATTTATAAAATAAATTAGGTTTCAAAGCGTTAATTAAAGCTTGAGTTCTGGATTCACCCCGGGTAGAAAATCCAGAGTTAAACAAATCAATTTTTATATTAAAGACAAAGCTAAAATGTTGAAAACAATCTGGTGAATGTATGCATTATATATACATATATTTTAAGGGGACATTAATAACCTTTTCATGAAGGTTTAGTTTAAAAAAATGACAGAAAAGATTTTTTAGAAATTAAGCTTGGTTATGAGATTGGTATATTAATAATAAGCAAGCAGATATATAAATCAAATAATAAATACTTGTAAATAAATGACCGCACCAAAGTTAAGGAAAGTTAAGAGCATATGACAGAGAATTAAATAAATAGAAATTATTTGAGCAATTTACATATTATATTATAAATAAAGTTAAATAATACATTAGGAGAAATCTTGATAGATGAGTTAGAGATTAGTTAGACTAGCTTTACTTGCAGCTTGAAAATTTACCTTGTACCATTTTAAGAGTTCATATTTCAAAGTCTGCTCATGCATGGCAATTGATTCTTAAATAACATTCCAAAATTTTCAAATTGAGCTCTTACTTCATTACTATGGGAGCATAATGACAAGGTGGCAGCAGATGATGACCCACGAGGGCCAAGAAAGGTGGTGGATTTATTACTACATCATTTTTAGTTTCACAACGATGTTAACAATCAGTTCTATCTATAGTAGCTCAGATCATCTGATTAAAATGTCAGCCATTTTATACTTTTGTCTATGTCTTTTTGGAATGCTTTTAATCACTTAGTTTTAGCTTTACAATCTAATCTCTCATCTAAAAATTATTACTCTTCTATTATTGAATGTTTTTGAAGATGCAACAGTAAGATAACATCCAAAAATAAATTCAAATCTATTTCCAGATTAGAAATAGATTTGACAAAATTGTTTATAATAAAAGAAAATCTTAATCCCATTTTAGGTAAAACCTTTAATTAAAAATACCTTCCCCATATTAAAACAATAGTGTTTCCTACCTTTAATTATTTTTAGACAATCAACTATAGCATCTTCCATATTGGATTTTACAAAATATACAGTTTAAAAGAAAAAAAAAACTTTAAAAAGGAAAAGTTGTACAAATGACATATAATAAAATATTTACAAAAAAATCAATATTTTGTTAGTATTTTGCTCATATATATATATATATATATATATATATATATATATATATATATATATATATATGAGCCGCACCTATGTATTTTAATAAAAAGAATTAATAATCATAAATTTAATAATAATAAAAATGTTAATTTAAAAGTTAAAATTGTATAATGTAGATACGCATCTCAAATGTATACATAAAATATACATACATGACAAAAGGAGCGGGATGTTATACATGGTTTAAACACAGGTTAGTAGATGGAACTATGAAGCTCAATCTTAAGCTAAGATTGACTGCTTCAATATATATATATATATATGATAAACAAAAATATATATATATATATATATATATATATATATGTATATGCCGATTGTGCCCTTTTGTATGGGTCTCCATGAATTGTTGTATCAATTTATTAAAAATTTTAAATTTAAGATATATTTAGATATATGATGTTGATTTTATTTATAATAATCTTTCAAAAATTTAATTAAAGTAATCTATGAATATTTGATATGTGAAATTGTGCTAATGTTTGAGAGACGTTTCAATAAAAAATGATAATATTATATGGTTGGGAAAACTGGCCATGATCAATACTGCATTAATAAGTTTTGTAAATAAATGTTTAAAGCTAAAAGTTTAAAAAAGACAAGTTAAAATTAAATGCATATATTTATTGTTGATAAAGATTGATATTTAATAAGTGAATATAAATATTTTAATTATTAATAGTATATAATGAAAGATTAATATTTGATTTTAATAATATCGAATTATTATTTTAAAGTTGTTATAATATATTATTTATTTTAAAAATATTTATTTTAAAATTAAATTGTTAGTTTATTTTTAGATATTACAAGCGTTTGTATCTGTGTTGTAAAACAGATGATAGATAGACATATGTACACACATGCTTGTAAGTTTTTTTAGTAAAGTTGCAAAAATGTTCTAAAATTCTATTAATAATTGCAGAAATATTATATTAGCTATCACGAGATAAAAATAAAGATAATTAATGTGAAATATTAAATCTGATTTTTAAAATACTGCTTAAAAAACATAACATATAAAATAGACTTAGTTTGTTTAGAAAAATAATCTTATAAAAGTTAAAAGTGAAATAAAGTAAAAAATATATTTAAAAAAATGTTTAATGGATTTAAATAAATGATAAAGATTAATTTAAGAATTTAATAATGTAATAAATAATAAATATTAAATAAGTCATTATTTATTTTTAATTCTGTATTGTTGGTAAAATATGTAAATAGGCTAGCAAGGTGATTGTTTAATTTACCAATCAAGTGGGGAATTTATTCCGGTATAAAACCAAGGTTCAATTGTTCGGAGGGATTATGATTGTAGTTTCTTTTAAGTTAAGTGTGCTATTAGATATAGCTAAGTAAAATTATAGACGCTCTCGTAATCATTTTAAAATTATAAGAGAGTAGTTTTAAATAATTTATAAAAGTTTTACCGTTAAATATGCAGTGCTAACTTATTTATAATTCCCTATTGATCGTCTCTATCGAAGCTCAATTTACTATCAAATGATCATGAAAACATCGTATAAGGATAAAATGTATTGGAGACTTTATACTAAAAATATAACAAACGCTGGATTAACTAGGAAAATTACTAGTTGGATAAAAGTAATATATTGGACATTATATGAATTTAAAAGTTGATTATAATTAATCTTTATAAAAAAAAAAAAATATTTTAAAGAAAGATAAATACTTCTTTATGAAGAAAGTATTTTAAATTACAAATTTAAGTACATATCTTGGTAAAGATATGGTAATTAATAATAATTGTAGAATTACTTGCCTTGTTAAGTCTTTGTGGATTAAAAGACTAGATTTCGATAGTTTTAAAAGGCAAATAAATAGGAGGTTTAATTGGCAAAGAAATACCTATAAATAAAATATTATATAATAAAGTCTGGACGCTGGTTGTACAGAAGAATTTAGAAATTAATCTTACCTAAATATTTGTTAAAGAATGCGCAAATAAATATACATGGATATCCAAGTCAATTTAGAATAATTAAATAAGAACATTATAAACTATTGACTAATACGAGGAAAGTAATAACTTTTAAATAATTTTTCTTTAAAGAAATGAATCCGGATCCTATAAACTATTTTAATTATTATTTTTGTTTCTTTATGGTGGAACTTATTTTATTTTATTTTTTTAAAAAAAAACGTTTTCATTTATTTCATAAAAACTTTTAAAAACACGTGATGTACCGGAAAAGGAAGTAATGTTGGTAAAAGTTTGTGCCTAGGAAAAAAAGAACAATTATGGGTGGAAAGAAGACACCGTTGGATTTTATGTAACATATTTTGTTTTTTCTTAACTAACATAGATATTTAATTATTTATTGATCTATTAAAGATAAGAGAGGTACATTTTTAAAAAAAGTAACTAAATATTAATATAACACTTAATTTCATAAAGTTTATTTTTATATAATTATACAACACGTAATATTTTAAAGAATAATTGTTGAGTATAAATGTGAAATTATTTTGTAAAACTGTAATCCTAGAGGACATCATGTGGTGGATTATAAATTGGAGTATCATTTATGGTAAAAATTATATAATAATAATAATTTAATGTATTTTGCTTTGTTTTCTTTAGATCAACCAAATGTTATTGATTGTTGAATGAATGTATAAGTATTTAAAGAATATACATGCATAATATTAGTAATAACAGTTTTATTTTAATATGCATACTTTAAATTTATGATATAAATTTATTACAATGTAATGAGAGAAATCCAGAAATAATTATATGATTCTTTCGTGAATAAGTTTTAATGTTTCTGTTACAATATTAGGAATTTGATTTATTATATCAGTATGAGTTATTTATATTTATTTTCAAGTTAGTAAGAGGTAAAAATATCTATATTTTATTTTATTTTTTTTTATTAGATAAGTTAAATTAATTTTATATAGAAATTTATATTTTGTTTGAAGGGTTTATCATATATCGATGATGAGGTATAAGAGAGTTTGGATAGTCATATTTTTTTAAAAAATGGTAAGTTGTTACTGAAGTTAAATAAGGTTAAAATGATATTTGTAGATAGAATTTTATTAGGAAGGAATAGGAATAACAAGTAGAGAAGAGTGATAGTTTAAATAGAAAAGAATCATAGAATTTATTTTAATATAATACTTTATAAAATTTGAAGTTGTTGAATAATTTTAAAATATTATTTTAAGAAAAGAACATATATGTATTACATATTTTGGTAAGACATACATTATGAAATTACATCAGAATGAAGTAAATAATTATATAATCAATAAATGTTATTATATTATAAAGTTATATCAGTCTATACATTAGTTGATATTTGATTAATGCTAATAGTAAATGTAATACATACTAGTACATTATAATAGAAATAGCAATAATACTTAAGGGAAGTAGCATTTTAATTGTTAAAGTTTGTTTATTTTACCTATGCTACATAAGTAATATTTTACATAAAACTTTTTTTTTGTACTAACTGATGGCAAATGATATCTATTAAAATATAAGTTTACAAACTTAATTAAATGTTACTGATAAAACATTTAAGAAATGTATAGATTATCTATTTATGATATGGAAATAGTAACAGTGTAAAAATCTTGTATTATTATTTTTCTTATTTTTATTTTCTTTGGTTTCCACTTGTAATGTAAATAATGTATATAAGTTGTTTATTAAAGTTGATGTAAATAAATTTGTTAAGTTGTTTTAAAAGTGTGTTGGATTCATTATTTTACACCACAGCATTTGACAACAGATAATTTGAATAAACATAATATTTGCACAATATGAATTTATTGTTATTATTATTTTAAAAGAAACACAGTATTTCCTTAATATAATTTATAGAGATTGATTGACATTAACATATAATATTATAATGGTCACAAAGTAATTATAATGCACAATATAAGAGTATAATATTGTTTATTGCCACATATTATTGAATTATAAGATTTTAGTATAATTTTTAAATTAAGATACTATATGAAAATGAAAGACATGTATATGATTTACTTATTTTCTTAATGATTAATAGTATAATAAAATAGATAAGATTAATTTATACACTAGAAATTATTATTGTTCGTTATTATTATTATTATAAGTTAGGTGTAGTTAGGTTTGATATTAAATCCCTTATCATGCCTATCTGCAAGAAGTATTATTACTTTAAGATAATTAAAAGAACCTGAGATTATTTAATTACATTTCCTTAATAAAAGATTGAGATTTATTTATTATTATTGAAGTTAGTTAATTTTTATAAAAGACATAAGAGTGCTGTAAATGTAGTAATGAGATAATAAAGAGGTAATAGTATTCTTATGCCATTGAGATAATGTATGAGAAGACATTGGCTCAATGTAAATTCAATTACCACTTGTAACTTCACTTCATAGTCTCATGATTTTAATAAATACTTATTTAATTAGTACATGATATTGAACTATATTAATTTTGGTAAGTTATAATGAATCTGATAAGATATAGTATTATAAAAATATATTAATGATAGTTATACATATTTTAGCCGAGCATAACGATTTAATTGAGCTAGTCATATTTTAAGTTATATTATATATCGGGGAGTGAGGGTACAATATATATATATGATAAACAAAAATGCAAGTTAAAAAACTTGCTAACGCTTGTATTTATGTCCACAGATGGCGTTCTACCAAAAACACCGATCAAGCGTATGTTTTGTTTACATAAACGTCAGAGTAGCATTCACTATCTCTAACTATAATTCCACTTTCAGATCATGATTTCAAGCTATTTGCTATCATCAGTGAAAGACAGGAATAAAGAAACTAGATCTAAATACAAACTCTGAGCGTTTATGAAACAATTTTTATTCAGCTTGCAAGCGTGAATTTTTTAGACACGTAATGTCTTCAAACTCAGCATAGCAAACCAGATTATGGGTCTGATCTCAGTTCAGCATCACCACATAGTAGAAGCCTCTGCAATCTATATCATTACAAGAAAGACCTCAAAGGTACATTTATGATAAACAAAAATGCAAGTTAAAAAACTTGCTAACGCTTGTATTTATGTCCACAGATGGCGTTCTACCAAAAACACCGATCAAGCGTATGTTTTGTTTACATAAACGTCAGAGTAGCATTCACTATCTCTAACTATAATTCCACTTTAAGATCATGATTTCAAGCTATTTGCTATCATCAGTGAAAGACAGGAATAAAGAAACTAGATCTAAATACAAACTCTGAGCGTTTATGAAACAATTTCTATTCAGCTTGCAAGCGTGAATTTATATATATATATATATATAATATATACTATATATATTGTATCACTATTGAACAGCAGTATGTCTGTAATTTTTATTAAAAAATAAGCTAAAAATAAATTATAAGTGGCTTAATTTAAAGATTTTTTAAACAAAAAATAAAAACGCTGGGTCATACTTTTTTCTTAGTATACAAATTCTTAGTAGGAGGGAGAAGAAATGTATATAATAGAACTAAAGATAGGTTCAAAATTTTTCTTTCTCTCTTTTTAAAGAAAAGAGCTTTTATAAAGTAAAAACTAAATTAATATATAAAACTTAGAATAAAATTAGTCTGTAAAAATTGATGGTAAAAAAACAACTCGTTATGTAATTAGTTTTTAAGATTTTGATTATTAATAGAATAAAAATCAATAGTAGTATTAATTTTAAAAAACTGTAAACTGTCTTATGGAGAATGTTTAAATGAATCTGAGTAGAGGATTAAGATAACCAGAAATGGAAAATTAATTAAAAGACATTTCAAATTAAGATCTAAATTAAAAAATAACGGTAAGAAATTAAAAGAATAGGATAGAAAAGAGTATATAAAGTCACTCTGTCTATTATTAGTCAGTCTGGTTTGTGATATTTTCTGATTTTGTGTTAGTTGGGGATGCAATTTGCTACATTATTCATCTGTTCAGATTATTATTATTATTATTATTATTATTATTATTATTATTATTATTATTATTATTATTATTATTATTATTCAGTTTGGACAAAATTCAGATTCCAGACAACCAGAGATCCACTTGTTCAGATTGCAGTAGTGAGCTGATCACTCACTACTGTGGTGTTCATTAATGGAGAAGCCACATAAGCCATTGAGGTGTTCTACAGAGCTTCATGCTCAAACCTCTGCAAGTCAACTATTGCACTGGGAACCTATGCTGAAAACTGATACCAAAATCAAAATAAGTGCTACCACCATTCTCTCTCTCTTTCCCAATGCTGAGTTACAGGATGTTAACAAGCCATGAAGCCATCAATGGAGAAACAAAAGGTCCAAATGTTCGAAAATACACATAATGAAACCCTAGGTAAAAAAATTTAAAACATATTCTGATCACAGTCTAGATTCTTTATATTTAAATGAATGAACTTTAATTAATGGACTATCATATTTTAGCCCGAGTAATTACTTATATGATTTTTATATGTAAATTTTAATATTATTGTGTTATATTATATACACATGTGTTTAGAATAAATACTAATGTTTGCCTCAATTGTTATTTTGTCTAATTTCTCTTTCTCTCATGTCACTGTGTTACCAGTCAATTATTGTATAAGTTACTTTATGTGTTAAGTAAATATGCTGCACTCTGAGACAGAGAATGAGCTAGTCATATGATATTTCAAGTGCTGGATTATGGGCCTTCCCTCCAGGCATGTTAATTACTTTGTACAATTATCTGGTGCCTGAGATTTACCTCTAAACAAATAAAAAGTTTTGGAGAAAAGGGGTTTAAATCTAGCAATTGAGGTGGGCCACAGTCTGGAAATGTGACCATGTTATGCTTTGTATAGCTCAGTCTAATCATAGGTATTGTTGATAGCTCTGCTATCAATGGTATTATCCCTTCTGCTTGAAGGGCCAATCCAGACATATAATGTTGAAAACATAAAATTTAAAATTATGTTAAAAATTATAAAAACCCAATTAAACAGTTCATATTTAATGGACCTGGTTCAATATATACTAACTGTAATATTTTTATGGATACAAGATGAATTCATAGTATTATTTCCAAGAGCTTCCATGTAATAAAAATACTATAGCTAAATAGCTAACATTTTAGCACAATAAAAAGTACTTTCCTCAGAACTTTTTCCTCTCAAATCATAAGATGTATGCTAAGAATTAAAATCATTATTTTTTCTAGTATTATTTTCTCCTCATTCTTAAATTCTATTGGTTAAGAAATTTTAAAAAAATATTTTATCCTCCAATAACTTTTTCCAAATACTGTTAATAATCTTTAATTCACACTTTTTATTTATGCTGTTGGGCCTATTAAAAATCTCTATAGCTTCACTTAACAGTCTTTGGTTATATTATTAAATTATTTCCAGAATGTTTTATTGAAGTTGATGTCATGGTTAGGTAAATTAATGTGTAAATAAATAAAATTTACTATGGAAGTAAGATATAATAACCAACTTCCATTTTTAGATGTTTAAATTGAAATAAAAATGGCTGTTTTTTATCTCATGATATATATGAAAAGTAAACATACACTGGGAGATATCTACATTTTTCTTGTTATTACTGAGAACAATTAGTTTCAGTGGCAAATACATTGTTACATAGAACTAAGAGACTTTCTGATGACAGCCATTAAAAATACTTCTTCATAATGGTTTTGATCACAGGATTATTAATAGAGATTTTTTATATAATAGGCAAAACGATTTTGATACTTCAAAAATTGAGGCTGTTTTGTCATATATAAAGGGAATAACTGATTAAAGTGGGTAGGGTTTTAAAGAAAAATAATATCCAGACAATTTATACTACAGTGTTCAGTTATTATAAAATCAGTAAGGCATATATGTTAAAAAGGTGAAATCATTTTTAATTCATACAACCTGCACTTAATAAATAAATTTGATCATTACATAATTTCTATTAATTCATAATATTAATACTTAGTAAATCCAAAGATTTTGCAAATATTATGGTATGTAAAAAAGTAATGGATGTAAAAGTGAACCGAGTTAGTTTTTTCCCTCTCTCAAACCATGATGGTTTCCGATTGGCTTATATAAATCAGAATTTAAAATCTCTATTTTGTGTTTTGGTTTGAGGGTCTTCTCTGTACTCAATGTGATAGCATTGAATTATTGTAAAATCAGTAAGGCACATGTATTAAAAAGTAAAATCATTTCTCTTTAAATCTGATATAATTAATTTTAACTGAAATTAATTTTATGTTTCCTAACTTTTCATAACATGGATTATATATTAGCTACATAATTAAAGCAACTATATTTTTTTTCTAAAGGAATTCAATCATTGACTTACAAAATCATTCATGAATAATTAATCAAATTGAAGTGATAGAGAGAAGCCCATGATAAGGTCCTTTATTTGTGTATATATTTAGAATCTATAAAAAAATAATTTTCAAGGCATTAGTTTATATTGGTCTATAATAAATAAAGTCTATCCAACAGTAAAACTAATAAAGAAAGGCAAGATACCAATAAATTATAAATTATGCTCGTTAAACTTAGCATATTCAATAATAAAAATATAAAAGTAAAGTTTGAAATTCTAGATAAAGTGCCATGAATCAAAATTTGTAATCACTTTGCTAAAAATTAAACCGAAGAATAAGACAATAAATGTATATTTTAAGTAAACCATAATAACGGAGTTATGATAATGAATTCTCTCTTCGATTTCAATTTTTATATGCGCATATATATATATATATATATATATGTATATGAATATTTATATGCGCATATATATATATATATTATAAATTGTGTATATGAATATTTTAATGTACATCTTAGATTTTAAAAAAAATACAAATTTGTCAATTATTTGGTATTAGAAAAGTCCTTCCTATGATTATACATCCATTCTTTTTTAAAAACTGTTCTTAGAAAACAGACAATTTTACAGACAATAAAAACAAGAGAAATGTAAAAGTCTTTTCTTGCCGATAAGCTTGTGTGTAATCATCAAGAAATAATATACTTCTGAAAAGGAATCCATTTTTTAAGACTCATTTAACAATATCTCATCATCCTTGTATGCTCATGTAATTTATCAGAAACTTTAATAAGTTTGGCAGACATTAGACAGCTAATATTTTACAATAAAAACCCATTTCGTGATCAAAATAAACCCTGTCTTATAATATTCTCACAATGCTTGGGAAAATAGGGAAGAAATAGAACATCTAAAAGGAACAGGGGTTACAATATGTATTTTAGTTTTTTTTTTAAATATTTGGAAAAATAGTAAAAAAAAATACAAAAAGTGTACATATTTCAAGTGATATTACTAGATATTATAATTAATTTGTTATCTTTCCTGTACAATATGATTTATAAGTTTTGCAGCGAGTAAAGTAAAAATTTCCATTTTCCATTTTTTTTATTTTATTTCAAGAAAGAGGAAACCTGTCATAAATAGTTATTTTATGACACATTTTAGAAAGATTCAAAGCATAAAAATATTTAATGATATTTTAGATATATATAGAAGTCTTTAAAAAATCCTTATTTGATTCTGTTTTAATATAATTATAAAATATTTCCTCGTTATGTTTATTTTAAAAATCGCATTCCGAACTAAAATAAAAAATAGAGAGTATAATATTCAATTGATTTATTGCACATACAATAAACATAAATTTATTTTTAAAATAATAGTTATGATAAAACTACTGTATGAAAATATACATAAATATAATTTATGAAACCTAAAATATACTTTCATTTTATTTTGCATCTCTTTATGTTTTTATTTTTTTTTTAATTAAAGTAAAAGATAAAACACTCATAAACAGTCTATAGCAGGGCAAACACTTTTTTTTTTGCTTTTTTAATGTAGAAATAGTAGATATTACTTAACAGAGTAGTCAACCATGATTGGGTGAAAATTTGTATGTCTATCCTTTCTCATTTTTACTGTTTACTAAGAATGAAAATATGGGCTACGATAGAATGGTCCTACTTTAACAACGCTCTGCAAATTATCATGCCATTTGATAGTGCTAAACTCTTATTTAATAACCCCACAAATTGAGTTGACATTTGCAACAGAATAAACTATATTCTTTAAAGTTGAACACTTTTGTGATGGAATAAAATTTGAGGATATTATAATCTTTGTTATAACCTAATTATTGATCGCCATTTATAACAGAATAGAAACTGAACCAAGAAAAAACAACCCTAATTTGATAATGCCCACAAATTGTAGTATTATTTGTAATATAATAAAAATAATAAACTAAGCCAAGGTGAATATAAAACAATGAATAACAATCTAACACTTAATTCAACCATTTATCAAAGCTTATGTTTGGACACCATTTTTTAATAAAATAGGACAATGATAATGACCTTTACTCTAACTCTATAGATTTGAATAACATTTGTAATGGATTGAAAATAAGTAAAATCATTATTTCAAATTATCCTAAAAAATATGAACATTATTTGCAACAGATTAAAGATAAAGCAATAAAAACTAAATTTTATTTTATAAATAAAAGTATGTTGCTAATAGTTAACCCACTTGCAATAGAATAAAATTAATGACAAAGAATGAGAGAGATAAATTTTAATATTCCTCATAAATCAAAACACTTTATAACAGTACAAACTTATACTAAAATATAAACGTTATTTTTATTTTAAACAAAATGATTCATGAATGGATAAAAATGATATGCCTTATAAATTTAAAAGCCATTTGTAACAAAATGAGAGATCTAAAGATAAAAAACAAAGACTTTAATACAAACTACTAAGTTAAAATAACAATGATATCTACATAACTTAGCAATGCTACACCATTAATATCAATATACACTTATTAAATAAGACAATTATCATAAGATTGAATACTTAATAATTATAATACAATTCAGCTCAGTTTTACCATATAGAGCTGAATTCAAACCCATATAGCTATCTGGTTTGCAAAGCTGGATTTGAAGACATTTAAGTGTCCAAAAAGTTCAGACTTTCAAATTGATAGAAACATGTTTTATAAGTGCTGAAATTTGAGTTAGTATTTTATATCTAGTTTCTAGAAACCCAGCCCTCCACTGAAGTGAACCATAAGCTTGAAACCAATTGGTCTAGAGGTAGTGTCATAATGATAGAGATTTTGAATTCTTTCAGCACTTATAAAAAGCAAAGCTTGTTTAAAGCTATTGGTAAGCTCCATCTAGTGATAATTTAAATTCAAGCTTAAAAGCAAGTTACAAAATTTATAACTTGTTTTATTTATATATATATATTCTGACCTTGCTTTCATGCATCTTCACTTCCAGATAATATATGATATAAAATAAAACGGGTTCTATCTCAGTTAATAATTAATAACTAAAATATTCAGCATTGAAATTAAAATGTTTCACTAGCTCACATTTAAAATACGAATAAGGTTCAGTTTATAAAAATAAATTAAATAAATATTTAATATTTTCATGAGACTTGAAGTGAAAATACATGTGACAAGATAGATTACATTGAGCCAATATCCTACAGGATACTACCTCAATGGCATAAGAACACTATCCCCCCCCCTTATTACTATTTCAAATAACAAACTCATAGTATTCTTATGACTTTAATAACTTCTACTCACTAAGATTAAACTAATAATTAAATCTTAATCTTCTATTTAATAATCTAGCTCAATAAAATAATCTCAGGTTCATAAAGTTTATTCTAAGTTAATTTAAAAATACGGTAGTAAAATATGAGAAGGGATTTTATGTCATAATCTACTACACTGAAACTAATAATAATAAATAACAGTAATAATATTCTTCATTGTTTAACTAATTCTGTATATCTTTTCTTTTTACTATAATTTTATTACCATAATAAAATAATGAAATAATATAGTATGATCTTATATCTTCATGTAATGATATAATAAATTCGTGGTAGCATTTTAATAATCTGACAAACAAAATATGTGTGGCAACTGATAGCATATAATTTAATATAATATTGTGATAACTGATTTATGACCAATAAAATAATGTAAGATTATGATTATTTAATTATAATGAATACCAATAAAATATTTAAATTCTTAAATAATCCTCTATTTATCTTTTTGTGCAAAATTATATATTTGTTTCATTTATTATGCATATATCGTGATTTCATGCAGCGATGTGGAGAAATAAATAACTCGGACACAAAATTTTTGAAATAACAAAATTTAACAAAGTTTATTACTAACAACAAATAAATAAACAATTTATTTACACTATTTACAGTGGATATCCTTAACTTTTTTACTTTACAGTTTGATCTACCAGGTTATAAAAAAAAAAAAAATTATATTCCAATTATATCTTTATTTAGATTTGGGACAAAATTTTAAAAAAAATGTTACTATTTGGTTTCTCATTATGGTTAACTTATTACAAATATATTTATCTACTTTATTAGCAACAACATTTTATCCTTAATATTATTAAACTATCTTATTTTAAAAATTCATACTTAGAAAACATTCCATAGAAAACAAAATTTTATAATGAGTATGGACTTCTCAAAATATTAAAAAAAATTCATCTTGCAAAGTCCAAGATGTTACACAAAATATTATTCAAAATTAAGTATTAGATTTTAGTATTTATCACACAATGTTTACTAATCATAATATATTCTTCCTTAAGCCCTACTTTAGTATGATATAAGTGTAATCATCAATATATTTCTGTTAATCCATAAATAAAAATATACTATGCATATTGGTTACACAATTCACTTTGTACTACCATATTTTAAAAAATATGCAATACTTATTTTTCTCTTTAAACAATAATACCAAAGCATTTTAAAATTATCATCACTTTAAAGAAAATATATTTGTTTAGATACTTTATTCTTTTTTAAAAAAAAATTATATTTCATTTCCGAAATAAAATTCAAAATATATTCTATGATTCTTTTCTTTCCTTAGGATACTTTGAATCTTCAATTTTAAGTTATAACACTCTGCTCCTTATAAGCAAATAAACTAATCTTATACAAAACGATAGCATAACATAAATTCTAAATTATTTATCATTTCTCTTAAACATATCTTACTAAATGATGCAGTTACATGAAATAAAGATAGCGAAAACAGATGCATAGGATTAAGGAAGAAAACTAGAGTATTACTCTTAACATATCTCAAAATCATGGCACAGTGTGAAGAGGTATGGCATTTACCTGCCTAATATCCTCTAGTACAGGGATGAAGTTAAAGCTATTTCTTCAGCTTTATTAGAACATCACATATTTAAAGAAATATAAACACTGTCCAAATAAAATGTGTATCAGTCATAGGGCTTTGTTAACTATGCTGATATTCACGTAAAGACTAAATATTATTTTCATTCCTTATAACATCCTATTTCTTAAAACATCATCTTGGTTTCCTGTTCACTAAGTACTTCCAAGCCACTATCTCAACATTATTTCTCAAGATTTTTCTACATCTTACATCGATAAAATAACTATCTGCATTTACAAAAACAATAAATAAAATTCATTAATAGTTAAACAATGTAGCTGTTCTACAAGAAAAGTCTGCTTACTTCATTATTCTATATGTCTAATCATATACAATCTACTTAGACAATATTTGAATATCCAATGACATGAAAATTTTAAAAGAATCACATAATTATTTGTTATGTTGGATTATATCACTAATAAAAAAAAATCGTCGTATGCATATTTTCAAATCAATCCTATCTCATAATGTTTTTTTTTTTAAATATTGTATAAATGCGGTACATATAAGTAAAAAAAAAAAAACTTTCACACTTCATTCTTCAATTTATAGATGATCTAAAGAAAACAAAAAAAATATACATTATAAATTATCAATAGTTATTATTATTACCAATAACCTTTATCTAGTCATCGTGTTCAGTAGGCTTCCTTTGTCCACTTGAGCATTGCAGATATAAGAAAAAAAAATCACACCCATACACTTTATATTAAAATATTTTTAGCTAAATTATTAGATTGTTATATTATAAAATTTTAATATTAATAAATTAATGTTTCTATGTTTTCCTAATCTTATATAAAAATTTAGATTTAAACTAGGTTAACAAAATAAAAGGAATCAAAACTATAATTACATATTTTCTTGACGATTGTTCCTGATAAGTCCAAAATGTTTATCTTTTTCTATAGAGTTTTAAAAATGTTCTTCTCCAAGCGCTTTAAAGTTTAAAATAAAAATAATTATTAATCCATTTAATAAAATTTATAGAAAATAAGCCTTCGTTTTAGTATTTAAGACGATAATTATTAAATCATAATATTAATTAATCCCGTGAAGCTTCTTAATCTTCTCTACCAATATTCTCTGCATATCTGATGCATCAATCCATCTAATTTAACTTTAAAAAAATATTCGATAAACTTTTAAGTACTATTTGTATTTCCATGGATCCATCTTTTATTCATCTATGTGTTCACTTTTTTTTCTATGTTTCCTTCTTGATACATTTAAACTTTCGTTTGGTATTTTTTATAAATCTCATTTAAAATAAAAACTTCAAGTACTTTTGAACAAATCTTTTCCAAATACATTTTAAATAATTCTAAGAACAGATATTTTAATATCAAAAAAACACTTCTGTTACATATTTTCTTGGACTCTTTCTTTAATTCTTGAAAACACTTTTAAAAAATGCCACCTTCAGAAAGTATGTAACACTTTCCTCCTTTGAACATAATATTCTATAAAATAATTCATGAGACATAACTGTCTTATCACCATTTTAAAATAAATCTTAGATAAACTTATAAATAATACGTTTCAATACATTTTTTAGACTCCGTATAATGTCCGAGCTGTGTTTTTTTTATGTAGCAAAACAGTTCTTCGGTGAAATATTAAAAAAGCTGTATCAATAAATATTTCAAATATTTTTACAGTATTACAAATTATATCCATTTTATTTCATAGTATATCCATTTTTTATTGCGAAGTTTAGGTTAAATTTTTAGATAAAATACGACTGATAAAGGAACTTTAAAAATTTAACAAAGCATGTTAAACAAAATTATTAAAATATTTTTTTGTTTACACTCTCTTTTTTTGCAAGTTACTTTTAAAATATTAATTATTTTTTGCAAATAAATTATGAGAGCACTAAAATTGACTAAAATAATAATTTTAAATACTATCTCTTTGATAGCTATAATTTACCTTTCTTTTGTTTCAATACATTATTAATCTCCCCATATACCCCGTGCAATTTATATTTATAGTCTGTAAGAATACCTATTCCTATTGGTTAATTCTTACTTTAGCTTGAGAACAAATTTACATATTTTTAGTTTATAGTAGAATTGAATTTCAAAATTAGAAATTGTGACTTAATAAACTTAAAATATTATTTAAAATATTACTTTTAAATAAATTATTATTTTATTAAAACCATTTAAACATTGAAAATAACTTTTAAAATAACATTTAATAACTTATTCCATTTCTTAATATTCAATTTATCTATTTTTATTTAAATAAAATATTTAATTTTTATATTATGAATATATTCATCTTTATTACATCATGTAAGCATGTTATAGGATAGTTAACTAATGTTTAATACTATTTACTTTTATGATAGGCAATAATTCAATCCAATTCTATAATATAACTTTTAAAATATTTTAAACTTTGTTATTATTTCAAACAAGCGTGTGTGTGAACGTATGTAATATACAAGTCACATGATTAATAACTTTGACAGATGATTTTTAATCTATTTCTCTGCCTATATTTATAAAATTGATACACTTATTATATTATATAAAATAATTATAAAAAATTTGGAAGAACAATTTAGAAAATAAAGAATTAAATATAATTGTCACCATCATAAAGTTTATTTTTAAAATGCACAATATTAATTTTTGTTTATTAAATTATATGTTTTAAACTATTAAAATCGAATTTTTAAATATACTTTTAATTTTTATAGCTGTGTTATTTAATATGGCCAGCTTTTACAACCATATGAAACAATATTTAAAGCTTTATATAACTATTCTTAAATGATTTTATACACTACATATACTCTTTAGCTTCAAATTGTACTTTAAAGATATAATTGACTTAATATAATTAATGTATTAAAAGAACATATTCTAAAATTTAAAATTTTTAGTAATTGACTGTTATAAACAATTACTGACTTATAGAAAAGGGCACAATATATATATATGATTCAATTATGCATTATACAATATGTTCACTATTGATATTTAATTTTAATTAAATAGGTGATTATGTTTTGAACTTCTATAAAAATGCTTAATCTGAAATATGTATCTCTATATAATACAAAACATGTTGTAATATATATATATATATATATATATATATATATATATATATATATATATATATATATATATATATATATATATATATATATATATATATATATATATATTCTAACCTTGCCCTCGTGCATCTCCACTTCCAGATAATATATGGTATAAAATAAAACGGGTTCTATCTCAGTTAATATTTAATAACTAAAATATTCAGTACTAAAATTAAAATTTTCCACTAGCTCAAATTTAAAATTCGAACAAGGTTCAATTTATAAAAATATATTAAATAAATATTTAATATTTTTATGAGACTTTAAGTGAAAATACAGGTGACAAGATAGATTACATTGAGCCAATATCCTACAGGATACTACCTCAATGGCATAAGAACACTACCCCCCTTTATTACTATTTTAAATAACAAACTCATAGTATTCTTAAGACTTTAATAACTTCTACTCACTAAGATTAAAGTAATAATTAAATCTTAATCTTCTATTTAATAATAATCTAGCTCAATAAAATAATCTCAGGTTCATAAAGTTTATTCTAAGTTAAAAAAAATATGGTAGTAAAATATGAGAAGGGATTTTATGTCATAATCTACTACACTTAAACTAATAATAATAAATAACAATAATAATATTCTTCATGTAATGATATAATAAATACATGGTAGCATTTTAATAATCTGACAAACAAAATATGTGTGGCAACTGATAGCATATAATTTAATATAATATTGTGATAACTGATTTATGACCAATAAATAATGTAAGATTATGATTATTTAATTATAATTAATACCAATAAAATATTTAAAATTCTTAAAATAATTCTCTATTTATCTTTTTGTGCAAAATTATATATTATGCATATATCGTGTTTTCATGCAGCGATCTGGAGAAATAAATAACTCTGACACAAAATTTTTTAAATAACAAAAGTTAACAAAGTTTATTACTAACAATAAATAACTAAACAATTTATTTACATTATTTACAGTGGATATCCTTAATCCTTTTTATTTTACAGTTTGATCTACCTGGTTATAAAAAAATAATTTATATTTCAATTATATTTTATTTAGATTTAGGACAAAATATAAAAAAAATGTTACTATTTGGTTTCTCCTTATGGTTAACTTATTACAAATAAATTTATCTACTTTATTAACAACAGCATTTTATCTCTAATATTATTAAACTATCCTATTTTAAAAATTCATACTTAGAAACATTCCATAGAAAACAAAATTTTATAATGAGTATGGATTTCTCAAAATATTAAAAAAAATTCATCTTGCAAAGTCAAAGATGTTACACAAACTATTATCTAAAATTCAGTACTAGATTTTAGTATTTATCACACAATGTTTACTAATCATAATATTCTTCTTTAAGACTTACTTTAGTATGATATAAGTTTAATCATTAATAGACTTCTGTTAATCAATAAACAAAAATATACTATGCATATTGTTTACATAATCTACTTTGTACTATTGTATTTTAAAAAAAATATGCAATACTTATTTTTCTCTTAAAAAAAAATAACACTAAAGCATTTAAAATTATTATCACTTTTAAAAATATCTCCTTATTTTAAAAAAATTTCTATTTCATTTCCGAAATAAAATTCCAAATATATTTTATGATTCTTTTCTTTCCCCAGGACACTTTGGACCATAAATTTTAAGTTATAATATTCTGCTCCTTATCAGCAACTAAACTAATCCAAAAAACGATAGCACAACCTTAGTTCTAAATTATTTATCACTTCTTTTAAAATGTCTTACTAAACGATGCATTTACATGAAATAAAGATAGCGAAAACAGATGTATAGGATTAAGGAAGAAAGCTAGAGTATTATACTTAACATATCTCAAAATCATGGTACAGAGTGAAGAGGTAGGACATTTATCTGCCTAATATCCTCTAGTACAGGGACGATGTTAAAGCTATTTCTTCAGATTTATTAGAACATCAAATATTTAAAGAAATATAAACACTGTCCAAATAAAATGTGTATCAGTCATAGGGATATATTAACTATGCTGATAACCACATAAAGACTAAATATTATTCCCATTCATTATCATATCCTATTTAAATATACATCATCTTGGTTTCCTGCTCACTAAGTACTTCCAAGCCACTATCTCAACATTATTTCTCAAGATTTTTCTACATCTTACATCGATAAATAACTGTCTGCATTTACAAAACAATAAATAAATTTCATTAATAGTTAAACAATCTTACTATCCCATAAGAAAAGTCTGCCTACTTCATTGCTCCGTATGTTTAATCATATACGATTTACTTAGACAATATTTGAATATCCCATATCATAAATTTTTTTTAAAAAAATTACATAATTATTTGTTATGTTGGATTATATCACTAATAAAAAAAAATCAAAAAATTGTTGTATGCATATTTTCAAATCAATCCCATCTCATAATGTTTTTTTAAAATGTTGTATAAAATGCGTTACATATAATTTTAAAAAACTTTTACACTTCATTCTTCCAATTTATGGATGATCTAAAGAAAACAAAAATATACATTATAAAATTATTAATAGTTATTATTATTACCAATAACCTTTATCTAGTCATCGTGTTCAGTAGGCTTCCTTTGTCCACTTGAGCATTGCAGATATAAAAAAAAATTCATACCCATACACTTTATATTAAAATATTTTTTTAGCTAAATTATTACATTGTTATATTATAAAATTTTAATATTAATAAATTAATGTTTTTATGTTTTTCCTAATCTTATATAAAATTTAGATTTAAACTAGGTTAACAAAATAAAAAGACTCAAAACTATTGTTACATATTTTCTTGACGATAGTTCCTGATAAATCCAAAATGCTTATTATTTTCTCTAGAGTTTTTTAAAAATGTTCTCCTCTAAGCACGTTAAAGTTTAAATAAAATAATTATTAATCCATTTAGTAAAATTGAGAAAATAATCCTTGGTTTTAATTTTTTAAGACGATAATATTAATTAATCCCATGAAGCTTCTTAATCTTCTCTACCAATATTCTCTGCATATCCGATGCATCAGTCCATCTAATTTAACTTTGAAAAATATTCGATAAACTTTTAAGTACTATTTGTATTTCCATGGATCCATTTTTTTTTTTTTTTTTTTATCTATGTTTCCTTCTGGGTACATTTAAAACTTTCATTTGGTATTTTATAAATCTCTTTCAAAATAAAAACTTCAAATACTTTTGAACAAATCTTTTCCAAGTACATTTTAAATAATTCGAAGACCGGATATTTTAATATCAAAACGCTTCTATAACATAATCTCCTGGGTCCTTTTTTAAATTTTGCACTTGAAAATATCTTTTTTTTTAAATGTTACCTTTAGAAAGGATATAACATTTTACTCCATTGAATATCATATTATATAAAATAATTCATGCAATATATAATCATCTTATTACCATTTAAAAATAAATCTTGAATAAACTTATGCATAATAATGCGTCTCCAATTTTTTCGTTACGTATAATGTCCGAGCTGTGGTTTTTATGTACCAGAACAGTTCTTCAGTTAAATATTAATAAAGCTGTATCAATAAATATTTCAAATATTTTTACAGTATTACAATTTCTATCCATTTTATTTTGTAGTATATCCATTTTTTATTGCGTAGTTTAGGTTAAACTTTTAAATAAAATACGACTGGTAAGCAACTTTTTAAAAAATTAGAAAATCATATTAAACGAAATTATTAAAATATTTTTAGTTTATACTCTCTTTTGCAAAAGATATATTTTTAAAATTATCAATTAGTTTTTTGCAAATAAAGTTATAAGAAAGTACTAAAAAATTGACTAAAATAAAAGATTTTAAAAATACTATCTTTTGATAGTTATAATTTACCTCTCTCCAGTTTCAATACATTTTTAATCTCCTGCTCTAACATAGTTACAACAATATTTATCATCTGCAAGAATACCTATTTTTTATTGGTCAATTCTTACCCCAACTTGAAAAAAAATTTACAGATTTTCAATTTATAGCAGAATTATATTTGAAAAAAAAAAATGATGACGTAATAAACCCAAAATATTATTTAAAATATTACTTTTAAATAAATTATTATTTTATTAAAACTATTTAAACATTTAAAATAACTTTTAAAATAACGTTTAATAACTTATCCCATTTATCTATTCAATTTATCTATTTTTTATTTTAAATAAAATATTTAATTTTTATTAT